>CM035441.1:119331557-119396557 GCA_020310875.1 Ceratopteris richardii | reverse complement strand
GAAATATACATATTTTAGGTCTAGATCTTTAAGATTAGGGTTTTAGGGTTTAGACATACATATAACTCAATTATATTTATATTAAGGAAAAATATAGAGAAAAATAAGGAAAAAAAATTGAATATATAAATAAATATATATAAAAAATATGATTAGGGTTTTAGGATTAGGGGTTTAGATTTTGATAGGTGTTTAAGTATTTAGGTTTTAGTATTTCAGATTTAGTCTAAGTCTTTCTGATTAGGGTTTTAGGGTTTTAATACGTAGATAACATATATACACAAACACACATATACATATAATACATACATACATGTAGATACACATGCATACAAAAATATACATATTTTAGATTTAAATCTTTAAGATTAGGGTTTTAGGGTTTTAACACCTACATAACATATATGCACACATACACATGCACATATAATACATATATACATGTATATACACATGTATACAGAAATATACATATTTTAGGTCTAGATCTTTAAGATTAGGGTTTTAGGGGTTTAGACATACATATAACTCAATTATATTTATATTAAGGAAAAATATAGAGAAAAATAAGGAAAAAAAATTGAATATATAAATAAATATATATATAAAATATGATTAGGGTTTTAGGATTAGGGGTTTAGATTTTTATTGGTGGCTAAGTATTTAGGTTTTAGTATTTCAGATTTAAGTCTAAATCTTTAAAATTAGGGTTTTAGGGTTTTAACACCTACATAACATATATACACACATACACATACACATACACATACACATACACATATAATACATATATACATGTAGATACACATGCATACAAAAATATACATATTTTAGATCTAGAATTTTAAGATTAGGGTTTTAATTAAATATATAAAATTAAATATATAAAAATAGGATTACATACGGAAAAAATCTGAATATATAAATATATATATATATATATAATAAGATAATTATATACATAAATAAATATAAAAAGAACTAGTATTCAAATAATTTAAGTAAATATACAAAATTAAATATATAAAAATATGATTACGTAAGGAAAAAATTTGAATATATAAATAAATATATATATAAAATAAGATAATTATACACATAAATAAATATAAAAAGGACTAGTGTTTTGAATAATTTAATTAAATATATAAAATTAAATATATAAAAATATGATTACATAATGAAAAAATCTGAATATATAAATAAATATATATATAACATAGGATAATTATATTGATAAATAAATATAAAAAGAACTAGTGTTTTAAAAAATTTAATTAAATATTTATAATTAAATATATAAAAATAGGATTAAGTAAGGAAAATATATGAATATATAAATAATATATATATATATAAGGTAGGATAATTATATAGATAATAAAATATGATAAGAACTAGTATTTTAAATAAATATATGAAATATATATGATCAAATATATAAAAATAGGTTTAAATTTAATCATTTTAAATAGAGTGAATATATATACAATACACAAACACACATACTTATACACCTATCTATATGCACATATATATACATATACACATATATATACACATGCATATATATATATATATATATATATATATATATATATATATATATATATATATATATATATATATATATATATATATATATATATATATATATATATATATATATATATATATATATACATGTTTTAGGTCTAGGTCATTTGGATTAGGGTTTTAGGGTTTTAACACCTACATAACATATATACACACATACACATACACATATAATACATATATACATGTATATACAAATGTGTATAGAAATATACATAATTTAGGACTAGATCTTTAAAATTAGGGTTTTAGGGTTTAGGCATACATATAACTCAATTAAGAGGAAAAAAATCTGAATATATAGATAAAATAGGATAACTATATAGATTAGGGTTTTAAAATTAGGGTTTTAAGTTTTTTTAGGTATTTAAGTATTTAGGTTTAGTATTTCAGATTTAAGTCTTTAAGAGTTAGATTTTTAGGTTTAATAAAAAAACAAATGTTCTAAAATGTCCATATTGTAGCAGATGGCTTCTTTGGATCCTGAAGAGAGAATGGCATGTCCTTGCACACAGTGCAAGTATCAAATTTATCGAAAACGATGGATTTGTACTGCACATGTTAGAGAGCATGGATCCTTTGATAGGAGTCGACTGGAAAACCTACGTTATCATTCGCATGGTCCCCCAGGTGAGCAGATGGACCCAAACAACATTGCACCGGTAACCTCTCGTGGACAAAAGAGAGCAAAAAAGGACTTAGACGTACAAGCAAGCACTAATAAACATATGGAAGAGATGCTTGAAGCATTTTATGAGATGGACGAAGATCATGATGGTGAAGAAGGTGTCGAGATGGACACAACAGAAATTCCACGATCAAAAGTTGATGAAGAATATGAAAACATGTGAAGATTAGCTCGTTTACCACTTTACAATGGAGCAAAGATATCTGTACTACGTGCTTCACTCGCGATGCTCAATCTGCAATCCATTTATGGATGGTCAGATAGTAGTGTCACTAAATTGTTCAGGTAAGTGGAGAACAAATTGGCTTTCATTATTGTATCATAATAACTTCATTTACTAATATCATTTTAATTGCTTATTGCAGGCTTCTTAAAGATCAATTTTTGCCAGAGGGCAATGACATGCCTCCAACACGTGGAGATGCAAAAAAACTTTTACAGTCCATTGGAATGGATTATACTAAAATTCATGCTTGTCCGAATGATTGCATTCTCTTTCGGAATGAGTATGAGCATCTCCACGTATGTCAAAAGTGTGGAGCAAATAGATTTAGAGAAGACGTTGTAGGCGAAGCAATCCCCACAAAGGTTCTTCGCCACTTTCCTATCATTCCACGAATTAAGAACATGTTTAGATGCAAATCTATAGCTGAGTTAATATCATGGCATACAAAAAGCAGGTCTACAGATAATGTAATGCGAGTGCCAACTGACTCTGATGCTTGGAAGCACATAGATAGTAAGTGGCCAGAGTTTGCTAGTGAGCCTCAGTCCATACGTCTAGGCCTAGCTATGGATGGAGTGAATCCATTTGGATTACGCAGTTCTTCATGGAGCACATGGCGTGTATGTTTGGTCAATTATAATATCCCACCATGGTTGGCCACAAAGAAAGGTCATTTATTATTAGCTCTTATTGTACCAGGTAAGTATAAGGTAAAAAACATGGATGTATATCTTGCACCACTTGTGGAAGAACTACGCATTTTATGGGATGGGATTATTGTGCGTGACATGTCTCAACCTATAAGAAGACGAGATGTGCGAGTGCAAGGCATACTTATGTAGACAATGCATGATTGGCCTGGTTATGGTGAAAGTTCAGGTTTATCGATTTCGGGTTACCATGCTTGTCCTTTATGGGGACCATGACTCAAAGCACGCTATTCCAAAGCACTACGTATAACTGTCTATGAAGGACATCATAGATATTTGCCTGATGGACATGTTTTACGTGAAGGACAAATTGGTCGACAAGCGCAACACCAAATGAAAGCTAGCAATTGGAAACAATTGTGGGATTCAGAAAATCCAATTGCTGGCATGAAACGGTTGTCCATTTTTCATGAACTCCCTTATTGGAGTGAATTGGTGATCAATCATTTGGTAGACCCGATGCATATTTTTAAGAATGTGGGAGAGATTCTTTGGAAAACTTTGATCGGAAAGAAAGAAAGCAAAGCACAAAGAGAGGACTTAGAAGAGCAAGATCGTATGCGAGAGTTGTGGGCAATTACTAAGCCCAACGAAATAGTATCGTTACCAAGAGCTCCTTGGGTGCTTCGAAGGATGGAAGAGCAACAAGTGAAGAAAACAATTTCAGAGTTTCGTACACCTACTGGATGCATGAGGTGTCTAAAGACTGCTTTCACACGAAACGACGATCTTGCAGGACTCAAGTCTCATGATTGGCACAAGTTTTTACAGTTTGTGCTCCCTGTAGCCCTAAAAGATTGTCTTTCAGAGGATGTACGAAAAACCATTTATAAAATTAGTTCTTTAGTACGGTGGATATCTTCTAAAGAGATAAATAGAGATAGCATAGAGAGTGCGAAAATCAATGCTATCGAGGCTGTTTGTATGGTAGAGAAATACTTTCCCACAAGTATTCTCACTACTCAACTTCATTTACTGGTTCATGTGGTAGATGAAGTTGCAATAGCAGGAACTGTCCATAGTCGATGGATGTTCTTCTTAGAGTGCTTTATGAAGACATTAAAAGGGTTTGTTCGACAGAGAGCACGTCCAGAGGGTAGCATGGCAGAGGGATGGCTTGTACAAGAATCTCTTGTATTCATAATTGGGTTTCTACGTATATCGGATCCCGAAATGCCTCGCTTATGGAGCGATGATGAAGATGTTCGTCTCGTAGGCGATGAACCACAAGGTAAAGGATTGCAAAGAAAAATGGATGCAGCTTTCAGAGAGAAGGCAATGAAGTTTTGCATAGTTAACTCTGAGCGTATGCAAAAGTGGTTAGAAAGGTATGAACTTGCCAAGGAAACTAACGCAAAGGAAAGAGCTCAGTTTCGAAGAAATCGTTCCACTCGATTTTTGCCTCTTCAAGAAAATCTTCGACCTCTCCCACCTTTTCCAACGAGCAGATGGCTAGATATAGCGGTTTCACAAGCAAAGGCAGCAGGTGAAGATATCTCTGAAGAAGAAGAAGAACTCGTAAATGGATGTGATTGGGAGTATATTAAATACGGTGCACTATGGTCTCATTGGCGACACTTCCGAATCGCACGAATCGATCAAAATAGGTCTACTTTTGATAGTGGAGTGATGGTGAATTTTTTGCAAAAAAGTAGAGCGAGTGCAAGAGATGATAATGCTCTAGAAGGCGAGTTAGATTATTGTGGTGTGATTCAAGACATATTGAAACTATCTTTCAGAAAGTTTGATTACTTTGTTTTTTATGTGAAATGGTTCAAAGTAGTCACCTCTGAAAGAAACGCAACAGTGAGACGGGATAAGAGCGGTTTGCTTCAAATCGACTCCACAAGATTATGGACAGATGAAAGGGATACATTTGTATTTCCCGAACACTGTGAGCAAGTTGTTTTTATACCAGATTCAAAAGACCCAGAGTGGCTATTTGTTTTACAAGTCGCTCCACGTAGTAGAAAAAGTTTTGAAAACATAGATGTAGAAGAGAGTCCATCTCTAGTGGACTCAGAGATTCATTCGATAGTCGAGGAGGAAGAGATCATTGTTCAAGAAGAAGAGGTCATTGAAGAAGAGGTCATTGTTCGAGAAGATGAAGCAATAGACGATGATCAGGAGGAAACCAGCATAGCAAGCAATTTAGAAGCCATCCATATAGAGATAGATATTCTCGGTGCCTCGGATCTTCAAAGAGGATGCTAGAATAGAGGACTTTTGAATAAAACACTTATACGTACTAATTTTTGTTTTTTTTTGTTTATTCTCTGTATAACTTTTCTTATCGCATGCTAATTATTTGAGTTCTTTTATTACAGAGCACGATGGGAGATAGTCCTCCACTCACTCCACATTCCATGACAGAGGAGCAGTTTTTGGAGTTCATCTCTCAGGTTCCTCCTGCGTATATGGCCGCTGCATCATAGTATTAGATCGCTCGTGGTAGCACTCCTCCCAGCCTCACTCCTGGCGGCCTTACTCCTGCTGGCCTCACTCCCCCTGGCCTCACTCCCGCCGGTGTCACTCCCGTCGGTGTCACTCCTGCCAGTGTCACTCCAGCGGGTGGTGCTACTCCCATATGAGGTATGTCTCCTAGCTTTGTGACTCCACCACGACCATCTTTGCAGCCATCTCCTACTGGATCTACTAGTAGACATGTGCGTTCGACACCTCAGCGCGATACAAGTTCTGGCCCGTCTCGTAGATCGAGGTCACGCTCTAGAGCAGGAGGTTCTAGGAGTGGATCTACAGGTAGGTTTGGAGGTGGTTGTTGTGGAGGCAGTGCGACGGACGTTGTGTCGCCCGCTTCTACTCCTAGGTCGAGTACCTCAGATGTAGGTATGCCACGCAGTACACCACGTGGAACACCACATACACCTTGGGGTGCTCATGACCATGATGACTCCAGGGTGTATAGTATCCGAGATGGAGCTCCGTTGATGGATGCGGCTGGCAAAGCAATGCATGCACGCATACGACAACTTTGCTCCATCCAGTTTGGATGCTCCATCATGCTGAAATGGAGTGAACAAGATAAAGATCGGAAGAATTATATCACACAGACGATTTACCAGGAGTTCCGACCAGCCGATGGACAGTCTATTGTCAATTCAGAGTGGATTTTGCACACCGCACGTGAGGTCATGTCCCATCGACGATCCGAGGCACGTGATGCATTCAGAGAAGGCTTACCAAAGCCTGTATGGTTAGATGCTGAGGAGTGGGACATGATTCGTGACGAGCAGCAGCAGACTCCTGATCGATATTGCCAGCAGGGAAATGCCACATCCACACGTTTAGATACGATTGGACCATCACATTTGGGCAGTGGTGGATATGACATGATGCTTCATGAGTTTGTAAGTACCATTTCATTTATTGAATTTATTTGTGTTAAATTTCTCATGTATGTTTCTCTAATCTTTTTATATTTGTTTCAGGAGCTGGCAATGGGTCATCCTCCAACACGAACGGAGGAGCCTTACGGATATAGTCATGGGTTGACTACACTATTGCAGGACTTGGAGGGACGCGGTGCGGTAGTTTCATGGGAGCATTTGCGATGAGGTAATTAAATTATAAACTTGGTTTTTACTTGTTTGTAATTTTCATGTGAATTTATCTCATTCCATTAATGTTCTTTGTTGCAGGACTGTTGATATGGAACGTTCTTTGCATGTGTATGGCAGTGGAACACCAATATTTTGTATTTGATTTTCATATGGCAATACATTGCTTTGCCACATTTTGTAAAAGCGTCATATATGACAGTGGTTTGTCACACTCTTGTACATGCTTCATTATTGAAATATATAACTTCTTTTGTACATGGTTCATAGTTCATTCTGATTATCTCTTTTGTGTCCAAGAATACTTTATTTCATGAAATCATATTTCGGTTGTCATTAGAGTACACATCACATGTACTCGGTTTTTCTTGGGCAGAGTGTATTGTCTTTTGTTAAGCAACATCATGGTAATGTTGCTGTAGCAAAAGACAAAACACTCTGCCCCAAAAAAATTTTGCAGGTATGGTCGTCGGTATACGCGACGGTACTCCCAGTAGTGTCATCGGAATAACTGTCGGTACACCCAGCAGGCGACGGTACCTCCAGCAGAAGCCTCGGTATGTACGTCGGTATTATCGACGCATATACCGACGCATATACTGACGACCATACTGATGCATATACCGATGCATATACCGACTCTTTGGTACCGACGCGCAAACCGACCTTTACACCGGCATCGCGGCAAATTAAGCCGCGTTCATTTTCCTTGGTAAAAACCTCGGTATACCATCGATCTGTTGTAGTGGTTCCTGAACTGATCTTGCTTGGGAAGTAACTGCACTGATAGTGCCTTCTGTGATAAATTGTCATGACAGTCGTATGCGAATGGGTTGTATCACTGTAGGGGGTTCTGTAGGTGACTGTTCTGGAGATGGTTGCGATGAGGGGGACTTGGGAACTTATACAGGAAGGTCCACCTCACCCATGCAAGGGGTTTCCATGCCTCCTAGCGCTATGCGGTATGCCTCAATTGGCCGCATTTCTATTCCTGAGTCCTTATAGTGGGACCATCTAATCGCACGAGTCGCAGCACCTGAGTCAATTAAAGCCCTGAGCTCCTGGCAAGGGTTGCCGTGCTCTAGCCTGACTGTAATGAATGGTCTCCTATCCACTATGCTAGGATGAGTGGTTGACTTTGCTTGACACATGGCCATGGGGTATCTGGGTATTGTTTCCAAATTGTTATAATGTTCTCTCCCTAGTCCTTGTTGTCTTAACTTCATGCGCTTAATGCCTTCTATAGCTTCTGCCTGAGCTTCAGCTCGTATTCTATTTTCTTCCTCCTTATGCTTCTTTGCCAAAATGAGTCGCCTAAGAATATCCTCAGTAAGAGGTTCCTGATAAAGCTTGACTCTATAGCCACTAATGTAATTAGGCATTATGTCTCCTTCTAAGATGGCTAATTGTACTGCTCCACTTGTCGAGAGTCTGCTAATGATCATAGGTCCATAACCTCGCTTTTCTAATTTCCGTGCATGTTGTTTCAATGTATACACTAGGACTAAATCTCCTTCTTTTAAGCCTTTGTCTTTTACATGGGCATCGAAATAGGCTTTATGTTGCTTGTTTACTGCATATATACCTGCTACTGCTTTCAGCCTAGTTTCTCCTAATCATTCCAAGTCCATTATTCTTGATGATAATTCATGGCCGGTCCACTGATGTTCTTGGGCAACTTTAATGGTCAGTATCAAGAAGTCCAAAGGAAGCACAACATTCTGACCAAAAACCATCTGAAAGGGAGTTGCATTGAGTACGGTCTTGTAGGCCACTCGATATGCCCAAACAACGTGATGTAACTGTTTGTCCCAATCTGAACATTTGTTGTTCACGAGTTTCATCAGTACATTACAAAGGATCTTGTTAGTGCTTTGTGCTTGACCATTGGCCAAAGGATGATATGGTGCAGATTTCTTGTGAATCACCATAAAATCCTGTAACAAATATTCAATGAATTGGTTTAGAAAGTGAGTTCCTCGATCGCTCACTAATTCTATGGGCAATCCATAGCTTGTAAAGACATTTTCAAATAAGAATTTTGCAGTCGTGTGTGCATCATTCTTTTTTGTGGCCTTGGCCTCTACCCATTTGGTAAGATAATCTGTGGCAACTATAATGTATTCAGCATGTGTACCTTTTGTAGGGGGGTTAATGGGTCCTACAAAGTCTATAGCCCACTTAGAAAATGCACGTCCTCCCATCATGGGTTTCAATGGCATTTCATCTCTGCGAGTAGGAAATTGAGTTCTCTGGCACACATCACATCTCTTAACATAGGTATGTGCATCCATGTGAAGAGTGGGCCACCATAATCCTGCAAAGAGGATGGCTTTGATGATCCTTGTTGGGAGTGATGGTTGGATGCACTCAGAAGATTGAGTTGGTACTGCTAATCCTGCTTTGCACCAGCCCTCTTTGATCTTTTTCTTTGTTTCTACTCCTTGATGATGCAGCGAAGACTGGCCTTGTGGAAACTGATATAAGACTGTGTTCTAACTTTTCTGGAAAAAATTTCATCGAAATTTCACCAGACTGCCACTGGACTGTCACCATAATTGTACCGAAATTGTACCGGAATGAACTTCAATTCTGTTTATAATTACTTCAAGTGAACATACATGAAGTAAGAAAGTAACACAAAAGCTTCCTTAACTTATTGAACACTTTCTGATGTTTAAGAAAAAAACTCCTCTAGTTTAGACAGCCTCTTTTCGGTCAGACTTTATACTGTGTGTAGATATCTTTTCCACCGGAAAGATTGATCAACTAAAAGTAGATATGTCTAGCTATAGAGTGAGCTATCTCTCATACAAAGCTTCGCATTACTCTACGAAATCTATTTTGTTCTTCTACCGGAAAATTATTCGTTTACTATAAGAACTGCAACAGTGAACACTTTGACTGTAATTTTTTGATTTCTCGAAATTGACTGAACTAAGTTACTTCAAACTTTGTATGCCTGTGGTATACTTTGAGCTGAATCTATCAAGATTTGAATCACTTGATTTGGTTCAGTAGATCCTGAGATATACTTCTTCAAGGTTGACAGACTTGAAGATGATGACTCAGAGAATCACAGAGTAGATGAATGTAAGTATTTGTATTAGATCATGTAAATGTACATTCCCACTGGCATGATAAACATAGCTCAATGGTACTCAGAGGTGTAGGCTATAAAGTAGACCTCACAACCTCAGTGATTGATACAGTAATGCCTTGGGATGAGTGAAGAACGCACCGCGACATTTTTCCTTGTAGCTTTTATAGAAATTGAGTGATGACTTGAATTAGAATTCAAATCAATCTCCTGAAATCTTTCACCTAAAAAAGGTGATTGAGATATTCTCTCGATCAATCAACCGCCTTTTCACGACTTTCAATCAATTAGGCGTGATTGCGTAATACGCCAAGTTATTTCTATTTTTATAAGAGATAAAATGGTAAGAAATCATAGGCATAAGTTCCTATGGTCTACGCTTCATGTATAGTCTTCAAGGTAGATATCCAAGCCAAATGTGAAGGCTTGTGTTGCACCAACAGCTCCCCCTCAAGCCAAACATTTTGGCTCAAGTCTTCAGCTTCATTCTTCAATCACATCCTGCAATCCAATCATGGATTTGAATCTGCATAACTTAGTTCCATCCAAAGCTTTAGTGAGTAAATCTGCACATTGCATATTAGTGGACACATAAGTCAACTGAATGTCTTTGCTTAGCAACTTTTCTCTCACATAGTGATAATGAACCTCTATGTGTTTTGTCCTAGCATGATATATTGGATTAGCTGCTAGGTGAAGAGAACTTGTGTTATCCCCAAATATGATTGGTGGCCTTGTGTATAGGCCCAATTCTGAGTATAAAAGCTTCAACCAGATAGCTTCTTGAGTGGCATTTTGCTAGCCCTCTATATTCTGCTTCAGTGGATGACAAAGCTACTGTAGGTTGTTTCTTGGCTGACCAAGAAATAGGTTTATCACCTGCAAAACATATGTATCCTGATGTGCTCCTCCTATCATCCTTGCAACCTGCCCAATCTGCATCTGAATACACTTTAATATCAATGTCTGATGTATAAGGAAAGTACAAACCATGGTTCTGAGTTCCCTTTAGATACTTCAAGATCTTCTTAGCTGCTTCTAGGTGAGGTACCCTTGGTTTGTGCATGAATTGGCTAAGCACACTTACACCATATGCTATGTCAATTCTAGTCAAGGTAGCATAGTTCAAACTACCTACCATACTTTGGTAACCTGTAATATCTTTGAGTTCTTCTCCTTCATGTGCACTGAGCTTTAGATTGACCTCCATTGGAGTAGTAGATACTTTAGCATCCTGCAAGCCAAACTTCTTGACCATATCTTGTACATACTTCTTTTGAGTGATATATATACCTGAGTTGGTGTAGACTAACTCAAGTCCTAAGAAGTACTTTAATAATCCAAGATCATTGATCTTGAATTCCTTCATCATCTGTCCTTTGATATGTCTAATTCCCTGAACATCATTGCCTGTAATAATGATGTCATCAACATAGACACACAAGTATATTACCTCTGAATTGTTCCTTTTGATAAACAATGAAGTATCTGCTTTACTCATCACAAATCCTTGATCTAGGAGATATGTTGTCAACCTGTAATTCCATGCTCTAGGTGCCTGCTTTAAACCATACAGAGCCTTCTTCAATTTACAAACATGATTTACCTTATTAGGTTCTTCATAGCCAGGTGGTTGTGACATGTAGACTTCTTCAGATATCCATCCATTCAAGAATGCATTCTTCACATCCAATTGATACATGTTCCAATTCTTGGATGCGGCTACACTCACCATAACTCTGATAGTTGGCATCTTAGCCACCGGAGAAAATGTCTCCTCATAATCAATGCCTTGGGTTTGTGCAAAACCCTTGGCTACCAACCTAGCTTTATACCTGTTTATTGTACCATCTGAGTTCTTCTTTAGTTTGTAGATCCATCTGGATCCTATCACTTTCATAGATTCTTTCTTGGGTACTAAGTCCCAAGTGTCACTTTCTTTGAGAGCCTGCATTTCTTCATCCATTGCTTCCTTCCATTCTGGTTTAGTGATTGCTTCTTCAAATGAACCTAGTTCTTCATTCAACAAATCCTTTGCAAGATATACAGAATGCTTAGTTACAAGAGAAGTGTCATACCCATACCTAATAGGTTTTTTCTTTTCTCTCTGAGACCTCCTCATTGCTTGTGTTGAGGATTCTGGATTATCTTCTAGTTGCTTCATCTTCATCTTACCTTTGGATTTCCAAGCCTTGAACTCTTCAATGTTGATGGTGTCTTCATCATCTGAACTTGAGTCTTCTTTCTGGACTGGTTCCTTCTTGGTAGGCTCTGGAAAGTCTTCTTCTATATCATAAGGTAGACTTACCTTCCTGCATTCATTTTCATACCATGAATCATTCTCATCAAAGATGACATCTCTGCTTACCTTGAAGCCTTTGTTTGAGGGGTTGTAGAATCTGTACCCTTTCTGGTTCATGTCATAACCAATGAAGATACACTTTTCAGCTTTAGGATCTAGCTTTCCTCTTACTTGTGAAGGTATATGCACATATGCAATACAACCAAAGATTTTGCAGTGATCTAGAGATGGTCTCTTACCATGCCAAGCCTCATAGGGTGTCATTCCATCAAGTGCCTTTGATGGCAACCTGTTAATGAGATAGGTGGCAGTAGATACACTCTCTACCCAAAGATAATTTGGCAATTTCTTTTCATTAAGCATAGACCTCGCTGTTTCTACAATGAGTCTATTCCTTCTTTCAGCTACCCCATTTTGTTCAGGTGAGTACCTTGTAGTGATCTCCCTTTTGATGCCTCTTTCCTGCAAGAAGTCTTCAAACTCATTTGAGAAGTATTCTCCTCCTCCATCTGACCTTAGCTTCTTCAAGTTTCTTCCTGTTTGGTTTTCAACCAGTGAAAGATACTTCTTGAAACAATTAAACACTTCATCTTTATGTTTCATGTAGTATAAGACAGTCCACCTGCTATAGTCATCAATGAAAGACACATAGTACCTCGATCCAGATATGGATGGTTCCTTGCTAGGTCCCCAAACATCTGTATGCACTAATTCTAGATAATCTTTATGCATAAAACCTTTCTTGTTATAAGGCAATCTGTGTGACTTACCAAATTGACAAGCCCCACACTTGTATATCATGTGTTGCTTGGATATATTAGGTATCCCAAGCACACATTGATCCCTGCACATTTGCTTTAAGGTCCTTTCACCAATGTGACCTAACCTCTTGTGCCAAATTTCCAATTCCGATAGCGTCTGATCCTTGTAATTGTACAGAGCAATGTTTTTGGTGTCTTCAAGCTCAAAAGTAAATAACCTACCTGATTTTTCTCCCTTTGCTATTCTCCTGAATCCATGTCTTGGATCCTCCACATATACACCATGTTGAGTGAATCTGACCTGCAAACCTTTTTCCACAATCTGACCTACACTCATTAGGTTCTTGGTGATTGTTGGAACATACAATACTCTGCTCAATAAATTCTGATTACCATCACATGTTTTGACATTGCCTACTTTAACAACTGAATGTTTAGTGTCATCACCTGTCTGCACTTGATGTTTACCCGTGGGTTCTTCCAAATCAGAAAGTAGTGCCACATTACCAGCTACATGGTTAGAACATCTTGAATCAATATAAAATAAGTGATCATCATTGATACCTGACTTAGAAGTCATATTCATGATCAATAGGGAGTCATCTTGCTCCTCTGCATAATTGTTGTAGTCTTTCCTATTTCTGTATCCACCTTGATAGTTGCCATTGTGATTGTAGTTGTTGTTATAATTATTGTTGTAGCCATGGTAGCCTTGAGATTGGTTGAATCTGCCTCTACCTTGAGAGTATCCTCCTCTAGAGTAGCCTTTTCCTCTCTGATTCTTATAATTTCTATAGCACTCATCTGTGGTATGGTTAGACAATCCACAAATATTGCATGGAGATTGATTGTAGGGTCTCCCCCTACCTGACTTACCTCCTCTGCCTCTACCTCTTGAAGATCTACCTCTCCCTGCATAGTTTGCTTGGGAGGTAGAGCCTTCTTCATCAACCTTCTTGTTTTTACCCTTGTCTTTAGTCTTCTTATCAGTATATAGGGCAGAGGGATTGTTACCTTTTGATTGCTCTCCATTCTTTGTGATCTTTGCTTCATGTGTAAAGAGTTGTCCAATCAAGGTTGTTAAATCAGGTGCTTGGATGTCCATGTATAAGTCCATTGCTGTGGTAAAACTCTCCCACTTGTCATCTGCCTTTAGTCCATTGATCATTGGTCTGACTATTTGCTCTTCCTCAATTTCCTCTCCAACACTTGCAAGTTGATCTGCAATATCCTTGACTTTGGTGACAAAATCTGAGACACATTGTTTTGATTGCTTCCTAAGAGTTGTAAACTCAATCCATAGCTGGTTCTTTCTGGCCCTTGTGCTTGATGAAAAATATGTTGACAAGGTTTCCCAAGTCTCTTGGGAAGTCTTACAATTCCTTACATGAGGTAAAAGAAAGTCAGATATAGAGTTAAGAAGGTAAGACCTTGCCAAAGCATCTTTTGCACACCATTGGTTGAGTCTCTCATGTTCATCCTTTGTGGGTAATCCTCTAGTCTTGAATGAGGGCAATTCCTCATCTCCTGATATGTATCCAAATAAACTCCTTCCTTGTAGATAGGTCTTCATCCTTAGAGACCAAGCTTGGTAATTGTTCCTGTCCAATTTGTCAATAAATGAAGGAAAACCATCACCCATGATTACCTTATTTGCTCTGATACCACTGTTGGGAGTGATGGTTGGATGCACTCAGAAGATTGAGTTGGTACTGCTAATCCTGCTTTGCACCAGCCCTCTTTGATCTTTTTCTTTGTTTCTACTCCTTGATGATGCAGCGAAGACTGAGCCTTGTGGAAACTGATATAAGACTGTGTTCTAACTTTTCTGGAAAAAATTTCACCAAAATTTCACCAGACTGCCACTGGACTGTCATCCTAATTGTACCAAAATTGTACCGGAATGAACTTCAATTCTGTTTATAATTACTTCAAGTGAACATACATGAAGTAAGAAAGTAACACAAAAGCTTCCTTAACTTACTGAACACTTTCTGATGTTTAAGAAAAAAACTCCTCTAGTTCAGACAGCCTCTTTTCGGTCAGACTTTATACTGTGTAGATATCTTTTCCACCGGAAAGATTGATCAACTAAAAGTAGATATGTCTAGCTATAGAGTGAGCTATCTCTCATACAAAGCTTCGCATTACTCTGCGAAATCTATTTTGTTCTTCTACCGGAAAATTATTCGTTTACTATAAGAACTGCAACAGTGAACACTTTGACTGTAATTTTTTGATTTCTCGAAATTGACTGAACTAAGTTACTTCAAACTTTGTATGCCTGTGGTATACTTTGAGCTGAATCTATCAAGCTTTGAATCACTTGATTTGGTTCAGTAGATCCTGAGATATACTTCTTCAAGGTTGACAGACTTGAAGATGATGACTCAGAGAATCACAGAGTAGATGAATGTAAGTATTTGTATTAGATCATGTAAATGTACATTCCCACTGGCATGATAAACATAGCTCAATGGTACTCAGAGGTGTAGGCTATAAAGTAGACCTCACAACCTCAGTGATTGATACAGTAATGCCTTGGGATGAGTGAAGAACGCACCGCGACATTTTTCCTTGTAGCTTTTATAGAAATTGAGTGATGACTTGAATTAGAATTCAAATCAATCTCCTGAAATCTTTCACCTAAAAAAGGTGATTGAGATATTCTCTCGATCAATCAACCGCCTTTTCACGACTTTCAATCAATTAGGCGTGATTGCGTAATACGCCAAGTTATTTCTATTTTTATAAGAGATAAAATGGTAAGAAATCATAGGCATAAGTTCCTATGGTCTACGCTTCATGTATAGTCTTCAAGGTAGATATCCAAGCCAAATGTGAAGGCTTGTGTTGCACCAACAATCCTATGGGGGCCAAAATGACCTCCTGCAACACCTTGGGGTGCAGTCTCTAGTACGCTCAAATAATCGCTTTCATGAACACACTGTCTTAAGTATCTGCCTTGTCCTCGTTTGTATAAGTTGTCGCCAATAAGTGAATAGTCTTGAGCTTCCTGCTCTAGACTGTGTTGTCGTGCTAAGGTCATTCCTTGAGGGAATGTGTTCATCCTCAAGTATGTCACTAATGGTTCACTCCATTCTGGTGTGAGAGACACATGATATAACGTGGCATGT
This sequence comes from Ceratopteris richardii, assembly GCA_020310875.1. NCBI lineage: Eukaryota > Viridiplantae > Streptophyta > Polypodiopsida > Polypodiales > Pteridaceae > Ceratopteris > Ceratopteris richardii. The sequence goes on along the minus strand of CM035441.1, from coordinate 119,380,459 downwards.
TCTATTGGTGGTCTTTCACAACAAATAGGGCATTCTTTACACAACTTGTAGACATCCGATTCCATAGAAGGCCAATAGACTCCTAATCTATGCAGAGTCTGCAATGTATGATATTTCAAATGATGTTGCTTTAATGCACCTACGTGTGCTAATTGCAACCAATTCGCATATTCCGATTCATCTACACAACAAGCAAGAATCTTTTGATCATCCTGTTTATATATACTTCCTGCTATTATTTGATATCTTTGTGACTTGGTGATTTCTCGTTCTTTGATCCTTATCCTAGGATTCTTGGGTCCATATGTGAGAATAGGGACAATAGGTTTAGCCCATTTTGTTACTATCTCAAGGTTAAACAAATATGCATCGGGTAATTCATCCACTATTCCTTGAGGAGCTTCTCCTGTGGTTAATCTTGAAACGTGGTCTGCTCTAAGATGGGTTTTCCCTTTCCTGACTACTACTTCGAAATCATACTCCATGAGTAATAGAAACCATCATATTAATCATCATGTATTACAAGGCCTATTGACTAAGTACAGTAATGCTTGATGATCTGTAAAGAACTTGAACTTATTTGCCAACAAATAATGCCTGAATTTCTTTACTACGTAGATCATTACTAATCCTTCTCGTTCTGTAGTGGTATAATTTCTTTCTGCTGCGTTCAATTGTCTGCTCGCGTAAGCTATAAGGAGATCTACATTACCTTCATTCGTGGGTTGTGCCAATACACATCCTATGGCATAGTTGGATGCATCCACATGTACATGGAATGGCTTGCTCCAATCCGGGGTGGTTAATATAGGTGCTGAGCACAAATGTCGTTTAAGTTCATTGAATGAATTCTCACACTCATGTGTCCATTCAAACTTGGTCAAAAGAGAATACAATGGCTTGGCTATGATCACATACATATGTATGAATCGTCGGTAATACCCACAATGACCCATAAATGCATGTACCTCTTTTATGTTATTTGGCCTAGATAGATCTGTAGATATGCCATTCTTCGACACAATGTGTCCTAGAATTTTGCCTTGTCTGACCATGAAAACACATTTTTCTGGGTTCAAACAAACCTGATATTCTCGACATTTGTCAAATACTTGCCTTCGTTTTGGGATATGAGTCTGCCTCACATTCGAATGTGCACATATGTCATCGACATAAACTTCCAAATTCTTACGTAAGAATTCCTTAAAAACATGGCACATAAGTCTTTGGAAAGTGGCGGCTGCATTTGTCAGCCCAAATGGCATCACACGAAATGCAAATATGCCCATTCTGTGGCAAAAGCCGTCGTGTGTTGATCTTTTGGAGCAATGGCTACTTGATTATAGCCTGAAAAACCATCAAGAAAGCTATAAATTTCCTTGCCCGCAACTCTTTCCAATAAATGTTCCGTGATAGGAAGAGGATAACTGTCTCTAATCGTGGTGGCATTAACTTAATAAGGTTAATACACACACACAATTTTCCATTCTTCTTGGGCACTACCACAATGGGGGATACCCATTCGGTATGCTCAATTTCGTAAATGAATCCTACTTCTATCAAACAATCTATTTCTTCTTTAATTTTCGTAGTGTAGTTACATTGTACGTGTATGGTTTCTGTTTCGTTGGTTTTGCATCTCGAGTCATAGGGATTCTATGGGAGCATATATCCGGGTCTACTCCTTTCAAGCCTTTGTAACTCCAAGCAAACACATCTCTAAATTCTCGCAAAAGGGCAACTAAATCTTCGTCTTCTTCGTTTGTCAAATCATGCCCAATGTATGTACATTTTTCTTCTTCTCCTTCTATGGTGACTATGATTTTTTTTGTTTTCTCTCGGTTATCATATACTTCTCCAACATCAGCTTTTCTTTTGGGCATTCGTACCATGATTTTTCTATCTTCTATTTCATACTTCTTGAAATTTTCGGGAACCTCAAACAAAGATTCTTCTTCTTCTGACATGGTTTCTTTCTTCTTTCTTTTCTTACCTTCACTTTTGGTAGTCACTTGTGTTAACCTCACATCATTTGTAAGCTCTCCATGTCTCTCAGGGTGAGTTTCTACTTCGTAGAAGTATTCTTCATCTGATGCAAAGGGTGGATCCATAATAATTGACTCTAGATCGGAGTCGCTTGCATCCTCAAATGCATCAGTGCTAGATTCGCATTCTTCAATAAGGAAATCACACATGATTGGCTCTATTGTGAAGATTGAAATGTCATAGCCATCCTCGTCGTAGTGGGGTGTCCATTGTTCTTCATTGTGGCTACATCCATTGTTGCTAAAATTTTTGCCCAACCATGAGGCTCAAATTCCTCGTCTGGAAATACTATAGGTGCGTGAAGCTGGGTCTTGAAGGGCTCATGGATGTTGTCCTGAACCTAAAGTCGTGGTTGCTAATCGTTCTTCCTCTTGTTTTGCTACTTTACACATCCATAGATGAGTATCCTCGTGCAACCATGAGGGGTTTGATTCCAATGAGTGTACCGACTCTGTTTCCTCTTGTGTCTTATGGATGGTATTCCATTGTATCGGGGGTACGTCTCGATGGGAATAGTCTTTAAGATTGACTTTAGTAGTCACTCCTAAATGTTGCAAGTACAAAGAATTTGTTCCCCAATCTTGTACGATTTGCAACTGACGCATGAATGGTCGTCCTAAAATCATCTCATAAGCATGATTTTTCCCAAAATCACAAATGGTGAAAGTGTGCTCAAACTTTCATCCTGGTAGGTCTTAATGCTGGTTTACCCCAACGTTTCCATAAAACAGTGGTAGCGATGGCTACTCCGGCTCCTGAATCTAAGATGCTTTTGGTGGTGTAGCCCTGATGGGTTATTGGAAGATAAGTGTTTACCTTCCTCTCCTTCGCTTACATCTCCAATTTCTACAGGTATTTCTGGTACCTTCTTGTTTGATCCTATTTGTGAGTGAGTAGTAGCAAGCTCAGGGAATTGATTTGCTACATGCTTCCACAATTCTGGTTTAACCTTCAACGATTCCTCTAGAGTGAGGTGGCATTGTACTTTGGTGTTCTTGATCACCTCCGTGTTTCTATTGATTACTTATTCTTCATTCCTCACTATTATCATGGGTGCTCTCATGCTAATAGACTTGGATTCCCAAGGTCCTATGAACTGAGGTAATTCTTGCAAAGAATTGGATTTAAAACCTGTGTGTTCACTCAGCTGTTCTTCCTCTACATCATCGTAAATAGAGGGAATGTCTTGGGGAAATTGTTCCTGCAAGTTGTCTATTTCTTGAATAGGAGGATGGGTTCCTTGTTCTTTTCTCCATTTCTCTTCTTGTATTTCTCTTAGAAATTTGTGTGAATACTTATGTATGGAAGACAGGTTGTCTTCTCCTTCTATGTTGGGTACTTGAGACAAGGATGGTGCATTTCTTTCCTGTGTCTCCGAGACAATAGGGTTCCTATGCTGATTCTTTTTCTCCTTGCTATCGATCAAGTATTCTAGCCTCTCCAATAATCCTTGAAAATGTAATTCAGGTTTCGCCATGTTATTCCAATTAAGATAACGAGAGGCTTCAAACATAGTTTATGCTAGTGCCACCATTTTCATGCAAAGTTTACTTCTTTCAATTTCTAGATCTACTCATTTTATCTATCTGGGGTCCTTCCTTTAATCTAGCCTGATATGCACGAAACATCATGTACAAATTTTCTGGTATGGGTTCTGCTAGAACTGATCCTGATTTCTGAGCTAGACTCTCCTGATTAGGTTCTTGAGAAGTCAATTCTAGGATTTTAGCTCTCGATTCCTTTAAACTTCCTTCCAACTCAGTTATCTTTTTACTCCATTTTCTCTTGATTCTTTCTCTAGAATCTTTCCAAGATTTTGTCTTTTTATTACTAGACTCTCCAACTACGCTGGTTCAAGCTATCTTCTCAGGATTAACCTATTGATTTTGTAAGAGCGCTTGGGCTCTCGTTATAGCTTGGATAGGCACATATGTAGGGTTGGATCCATCTGCATTGTGTACAATACCTATCACATTGATGGGTGTCACTTTTGAAGCATTAGCAGCGTTCTTCGGACAATCTTTGATGACATGCTCTTTACCACAATCGACACAAAAGCCTCGTATGTTATAGTATTGTGAGTGTCCTGCTATCGAAGGATGTGGACAATCCTTTATCAAATGATCTCCTTAGCACCTAAAGCATGGTCCTCTAGGGCCCTATGGTCTTTGCTGTCTTAACTAGGGTCGTGGATTAGGGTTGGTATACATCACATTAGCGTAATCGGGCTCCCAACTGGGTTCCAATGGTGGACTATCGTATTGATATGTTTCCACATGTTTTGGTGACTCTATATAATATGTGGGTGGACTATCTACATGAGTAGATTCAAAACTATTGGAGTTAGGGTCACTTTCTGTGATGAGGGGTGAAGAAGGCACTAAAGCCCTATTGAGGTTCTCTTCTGTAGCAGCATATTTAACTGAGATGACATTAGCTGGCGGGGGTGGCTGCTGAGCTAAAACAGGTTGAGGTCTCTGTTGAGCTTGATAAGGATAGTTCTGAGGAGGCCTATAGTAATGAGGTTGAGCATTATATTGACCTTGATACCTACCTGGTTGCGGGTATGCTTGCAGGTAGTTTTGTCTTACTGCTTGTTTGTTGTAGGGGCAGTCCAGAGCCGTGTGATTCGTGTATCATCTCTCAATCGTACAGTATTGGCCACTAGGGTTGTCTTGCGGTTGTGTTGCATTGGGACACACATTTGCCATATGATGACCACCACAGGTGTAGCAACGCTTTTTTGTTGTTAACCTAGGCATCTGTTTGCTGGAAACTCCTAGTTTTTGGGCCACTTTTTCTGCTAGGTCTTCTATCGAGCTAGAAAGTTTTGAGGATGCTAGAGATGAAAAATTTGGGTCCTTATAGACCTTTGAGAGTTCCAACTCATCTCTAAGGTTGTCCTCAATGTCTATACAAATTCTCACACATTGCTCTAACGTTCTAGGTTCCTTCAAGTATACATAGGAGTGTAGTTTAGAGCTCAAGAGGCTGTCTAAAAACAATGACACTTGCTTGGCCTGTGATGGTAATTCTTGCATTGGACATCTCTCCACATATTGTCTAAAACTACGTCCTGCGAGTCTGACTGTTTCTTGAGGGGTCTGTTTGAAACTATGAATCAATGAAGACGTATCATGCCTAATTCCACTTTTAGAGAATTCCATGATGAATGATTCTAAAAAGTGATGGATATCTCTAAACTGCCTTTGCTGCAATGGTTGGAACCAAGTTAAAGCCGTATTCTTTAACGTTAGTCCAAAAGCATTATATTGCGTAAACATGTCTTCTACTTGCTTTGCTCATAGAACTTGCTTAAACTCCGCAACATGGTCATAGGGATCTCCTGTCCAATCAAAGTAGTTTTTCATGGACTTTACTAGCTGAGTGGGTCTTAGTACCCTTGGGTGTTCACATGGTCTAGGTAGAGGAAAATCATCTCTACCACCTGGTATTCTAGGTTCCCTTTGTCTTTCCACTCTATCGGTGTCCATGGTGGTTCTGTCTCTCCCTATGGGATGAGTGAAACTTACTTCTGGTCTCTCTTTGTTCTTCTGTCTATGAGTACCATGGGCTGATGATGTTCCAGCACCTTGATGGATCATGTTTACATTTGTTTGAGATGGGGGGAATACTAATTTGCCTCTCCATGTGTAGGTATTTCTTGTGTGTTCTGGTACTACAAATAGTTGTTCAGAAGTATCATCTAAGTATACAACCTTTTTAGGAGTATCCGGGTCCTTGAATTCGTAGATCATGATGGAGCCTACCTCACTAGGTTGTTCCATTATGTATCTCTAAAATGCTTCGTCAGTTTCCTTGTTCACGAACAACTCTATGCTTTTGTTATCCTGAGGGATCCATTCTGGAATTAGTACTCTTGTTAGTACAGATTTCCCTCTAAGTGTCCTTGGTTCTTCTCCTACTGGTTCTTTTCCTTGGGCTCTAGCTTCCGTCTCTAACTGAATTACACCAAACTTATTGGTATTATTTGGCTGAGTACTTATGATGTGCATCGTTCCTTTTTTGTCTATGTATGCATCTCTCTCGAATTTCACCACTGGATGTTCCAATCCAATGGGTTGATTAGGATGCGAGCACCTAAGTGGTTGGCATCGGAAAAATTCTAGTTGAGTTCTATAGGGTCCTTCGGGTCTTTTCAGATATGCTATGTTTAACCCTCCTTTTGGTCTTTCTGTGCTAAAAGCCATTTTTGATTCACTAGTATCTGAGCTCAACTCGTAAGGGTAACTATTCAACTGTTGTGCCCACGAACGTGCAATTGTTCCTACACTTGCTTCTGATGATCTAAGGTTTTGTTAGTCTGACTTACCTTTATGCTTGCCTGATCTAAGTTTCATGAATTTACTTCCTGGTACTCTCTGATCGTCAATGGTTCTTTGTTCTTTATTGTTTGGTTCTTTTTAAATTCCTTTAAGTTCTTGTCTTATCTTACTGTATGCATTAGGAATCGACTTCCGTTGTACTCTTGAGTTCTCGTTCTGTCATACTTAAGTTCTTTCCTTTAGGTTTTCCGTATCGCACACTTTTACTTTAGTCTTGGACTTGAAAAATTAAGTCTCTTAGACTTGATGTGTTCCTATCGTCCTACTTTAATCCACAATGCTAGCGTTTAGCCTAAGCTAATAATTGACTGAGGGGGTTGAGTATTCTTCCAACCTCGAGTCAGCTCCTTTGGTTGCTCTGTTGCCCAAGATGTCGCACTTCCCAAGCCCTGTGTTCTTCACTGCCTTGCTTTGATTGCCCTTGATAGCACTTACTAGACAATGTTTAGACCACTTCTTAAATGGATGCTCAAGCACTTTGATATATACACTTTTTAGGTCCCTTTTTCCTTTGGTCAACCTCAAATTATCTTATCTAAAAAACAACGTCTTCTTTTTGAAAAAATAGTTGAGATCACATAGTACTCGTAAAGAGCTTTCTAACGAGCTATAAAGCTCAAAAAACGGACTTTGAATGAAAAAGATATAAGCGTTCAGGCCTCGGGTGTGAAAATTGTCAAACATGTTTTTCTTCAATTATGAGCTAAGGGGTCTCCTATGAGCTTAGTCACCCAAAAATTTCTTCAAAATAGCCTCAAATTTGCCCAAAAAATGAAACCCTAATTTTTCTATTTTGGGTGAACAATCGCAATGGTCTGGGACAATCGCGATCATCTGGGACCGTCACGATGGCTCATGTGAACCGTCGCGATGGCGTGGCACAATCGCCATGGTCCGGAGGTGCGAGGCATCGCGATGGTCTGGGTGAAGCATCGCGGTGGTCTAATCGGCGGGCAATCTTGATGGCATCGATCAACGGTCAACGCAACCATTGCAATGGCATGAGCCCGTCGCAATGGTCACGGGGCGCGATGGCTTGAGCCAATCGCGATGGTTCAACTTCGAGGCGTCGCGATGGCGTACCTCGTATCGTCGCGATGGTCTATCTTGACATGTGGCAGGTGAGTCATCGCGATGGCATGGGCCAATCGTGATGGCGTGGGCCAATCGCGATGGCATGGGCCAATCGCGATGGCGTGGGGTTGGCGGGATCGTCATGATGGTCAAGGACCGTCATGATGGTCAAGGACCATCGGGATGGTCCAAGTGAACCGTCGCGATGGCATGAGACCATTGTGATGGTCCAAGTGAACCGTCGCGATGGCGTGAGACCATCACGATGGTCCACGTGAACCGTCGTGATGGCGTGAGACCGTCGGGATGGTCCGGCCAAGCCGTCGCGATGGCGTGAGCCAATCACCATGGTGTGACACAATCGCGATGGCATGAGCCAATCGCGATGGTCCACCAAAATACAAATTTTTGAAATGCATTTGTGGATTCATGTGTGTGCAAGTTTCGCCTACCTCGTGGTGTGGTCGCTTACCAAAAATGTCGACTTTGTCAGGCCATCGTGATGGTCCAACTCCAACGGCAGATTCTAAGAGAAAGTAGATTTTTTTACCTTTTGGAAGCTTTCCTGCTGCTCTAGAGCTCTGTACCTGCAAGAAAACTCAATAACACACAAGCACATACAAGCACAAAAGCTCTCTCTCTCTCTCGCATGCACAAATGAGGGGAAATGAGGAGAATGGGTGGATATGGTGAATTTTCTAAATTTTTTGGAGTGGAAGGAGATGATGCGGTGGTGAAGAAGGAGTGTCGAGGAGATGAAAAACACTAAAAACTAATTAAAAACAACAACGAAAACTGAAATTTTTACCTTCCAACACTACTTCTTGCTATACTTTTACCATCACACATTCGTCCTAGACTCGTTCCCCAACAATGGCGCCAAATTTGGTGTTGCTCTAGCACAATGGTGAGAACCACATTAAGAAGCTCCACCTCCTTAATGTCAATCTGTAGAAGAGATAGGAGTGATATGAAGATCATGAATGTGAAATGTCGTGAGAGTGAAGGTGAGAAGCATAGAGATGCACACACACACACACACAATGAAGAGACAAGCAAGACACAATGGAAGGTAGGAAAATAGACTCTATTACCCAAGATCTCAATTACAAGCTCAAGCTCACACTAGCTCATACAAGTCTACACTAGGTAACCTCAAAAATGAGCTCTCTAGCTCTTTTTATAGATTCTAGACTAGTTTTGACCGGTTTCACATCTAGTGACTCGCATAGTTAAAAAATAGATTCTGGGTGCTATTTGAAAGGGTAAACGGGATCCAAAAATAGCCAAAACTGGTAGGCTCGTTCTACCTAAGCTCCTCAAGCTTGAGGACTCCTCGTCTTGCACAAAATGGAGCTCTGAATTACAAAAAGGGTTTTTCTATGTTACATATGGTACAAGAGTGATGAAAATCGCTTTTGAGAGTTTCTGAAAAAGTAATATCAAACATATTTCTTTGAAAAATGATCTGACTGGCTCCTTGCTAGTTTGTTGTGCTCTGTCTTTACATGCTTCCTCGGCATCTGTGCCTCTGGCTACTGCCAACATCTGGGAACTTGGGAATTTGAGAGCCTGAATGCTCCGATACCAAAACCCTAAAGCTCTGATACCAAATGTTGGAAATTTAGTAGGCCCATAACTAATATCACACGTCCAAGTTCCATAGGTCTAGGATCTACAACATAAATTTCAGCAATCTTCCAGTAGTGAAAAAACATGAACATACCACACTTTAATCATAGAAATGATGGGACAAAGATAGAGAAAGATTAGACAACATGTGTAAAGTGTTACGTAAGTCACTGCTTACTCACACTATCATATATACAAATGTCAATTTACAATGTGGGAGCAAAACTCTCAACCACTCTATGTGAACAGAAATAGATGGATGACTATATGTACAAATGTAACAAACATATTCAGATGTATGGACAGAAATCTGAATATATATGAGATGTGTGACCTAATAGGTTATAGAAGAGTGAATATGAGTGACAGAAAGAGGAAGGATCAGTCTAAAATTGATAATCAGCAAACCCTCATCCAACTTTAGGCTATGGAACACCCTAAGTCAGACACGTGTGTGAAAAGATCACATACTTACAAAAGTAGTAAAGAATGCTAACAAGTTTGCTGCCAGAAATCCTCAAACTCATATGAACATACCTTCTCGAACACCTCATCCAAATATGCATAAAGCATACATGTACTGTACCTATGCCAAATAGGACTCCTCTTGATATGGATGCCACTTCCATATACTTCAAGTAGTACCTGTGTGCATAAAGAGAATATGTACCTGAATTCTTAACATAAGATGTAAATCTTATGTTAACCACCATCCAATGTCTTTGAAGTAAGCCGAAATCTTCATGTAGAAGACAATCTTCAAATACATCATGTGAATGGCCGATCCACACCATCAAGCTGCTGATGGACAAATCCTCTCAATAAGCAAGAGTGTGAGCACACTCTTCTCCTCCAATAAGAACTCCATAGCCGCTCCTCAACATGCTCCAAAATAGCACCATGGTTGCCCCATGTGCTAAGAGCACACCCTCTAATGAGGGACCAAGCTCCAAAGCTTGTGTTGCAATAGGTGTAGGATGTCTAACAAAGTGGCCCAAAACTCTCTTATATAGGTTTTAAAGCTCCATGCGAAAAAGTCACAAAAAAGCGCTTCATTTTAATCACATCGCTTTTCAAATTGCTTTTGCTTTATTTTAAGTGAGTTTGCTTTATTTTTAAAGTTGCTTTTAGCTAACTTTAAAAATTACTTCTTGACCTGTGTTTTCACACTTGTGACTACCTGATGAATGATCTGACAACATTTTTATGATTCTCATGTCGAGAGCTATCATATGAGGTCAAAACCCTAAATCAGCAAAAAATTAGGGTTAGGGTTTTCTCCCAAATCTGATCTCTGCTGACTGAATGCCATATACCATTGGAAAGCTCTCTTCAAGTCTACAAGATAGGCTCATAAAAATTTTACCCATTTTTGTGCCAAAAATCACTAAGTACAAAAATTAGGATTTTTGCCCTAAATGGATTTTGGACTGATGTGACATTGTTTTCCAACAGCATTCACATCGAAAAATATATTACAAAGTGACTATGTTACAAAAATAAAGTGTCCAATTTGAAAACTTTTTGGGGCCCTTCTTTTTCTCTACATCTTTGCTCTTCTTTGCTCTGCAACACCTATCAACTGTTTGCTTCAATTATAGACCCATTTTAAAGGTAGCCGTTTCTTACCTATTGGTAAAGTGATCCGTTCTCGAGTGTTATTCTTGAGAATTAGAACCCTCTCACTTTCCATTATTTTTAGCCACATATCATCATCTTAGCCTGCATAGCTTCTTTGTCATTGAAAATCTCTCTTTTCTCTATCATCATCACATATTCCAACCCTTGAAATAAACCTTTCACAAGGTTTCAATGCCTTGCCTTAAGCATCATAGATCAGGTTTCTATCATTTTGGGAGGATTCCATCATTTTGATCCATTGAAGGAGGAATATTTTCTATTGGTAATGGGATCTACACTGTAGCACATGCAATCTTTGCAAGATTCATGCCAAGGTCATGAAGAATGACCCATTTGATCTCCACTTCTCTGATGTTTTATTGATGGATCTTTGTACTATTAAAAAGACCATGTTTCTACTATGGAAGACCTCGCTAGATACTACATGACACAAGCAATATCCAAACTCTCCACATGTTCCATAGCCAAGGAAAATGCATAATTTCTTGCTTTTGACATCAAGCTTCCAATGAAGTTATTTTGGCACATGTACATAGGCTTTGCAACCAAAAACCATTAGGTGATCATAGTCCAAAGAGCATCCTATCCATAACTTATGGAATACCTCCAAACGTGTGGTTGTGTTCAATGATAGATTGATCATGTTTGCTATCAATATTGCCTCTACCCAAAACTATTATGCAATTTTTGCATGATGTAGCACCAACACAATGGGAATCCTAGATGGTCTTATTTATACATTCTATTAGATTGTTTTTTGTTGGAGCTTATAATGTATTGCGTCATCAACTCCCATTGTATGGCCTTCCATTGGTAGTACTCATTGAAATCCTACATTAAGTATTCTCCATCATTATCAATGTTTTATTCATCAGTAAAATCTATACCATTGTATATCAAGTGTTTGAAATTACTATCCTTATACACATGGGTCACAAAACCTCTTTAAATTATTCAAAGATTATGAGCCCAATTGGTGTTTGGAGACTAATGAACAGACCATAAATCAACAAATTCCAATGATATAAAATTTAGAGAAGATAATCAAGAAATTAAAAGAAAATTGAATGTGTGAAAAACACGAGTTTTTGAGTTTTAACACCTAGAACTTAAAATGATCATATCTCAATGAAACCTTAAACTTTTCAATGATTTCTATGTCAAAAATATGTTGTTTTCCTAGAAAATTCAAATATTTAACGAACAAAAACTTACTCTAGATCCATGATGAAACAAACTAAAAAATATGGGCCTTTTGAATTGTTCCTTCCAAAGCTTTCCATCATCGAATAGTCACTCGAGGATCTCTACGTTTACTATCGAATAAGAATATTCAATCGAATACCACATGTCAAACACAAAAAAATTATAGTGATTCACAAAGCTAATAAGAAAAGAGAATCATTTGAACTAAGAGCTCTTTTTAAAATGCTTAAATATAGAAAATGAGAAGATCCCCAATAAGAGGTATAATTTTGAATTATATATTCTCCTCAAGTGAGCCTAGTGTTCTACTCATTTCTAGGCCCAATAACATCTATCTAAAGTTATCTAGCAACTCTCTAACTCTGTGCATAGCTTGAAAGAACACTCAAATAGGCACTATTACCTTTCCAATGAATGCTTTTTCATCGAATTTGAAGTTATGTAGAGAGAAAACCAGCCTCTGCAAGTATACTTTTGTTGAAGATGATGGTGTAAAAAAATGAAGGAGCAATACAATGATGACCAAAAGTGTATGTATATTGCTAATATACAAGTATTTGAGAGTCTTTATATGGTCTCTTGGAGTGTTCCAAGAATTCTCTCACATGGATTTCATTCGAATTCAAGCGGGCTAGAGTTTTTTGTGATGAACAAACTACTTTTCCTATAATCTAGGAAAAGGTGAAATCAAATCTAAATACTTGAATTTAGGTGATTTGATTGATGATTGATTGGCAATCTCACCAATCTAGAATTCCTAGAAATTGGGTCTTCTCTTTATCATTTTACAGGTGTAAAAACTCTAGGCTTTTACATTAAGAGATCATTGATGAAATACCAAGCATAGTGTAAGCTTGATGATCCAATAGCTCCCCCTCAAGCTAAAGTATGCTTGAGTATTCAATCTTAGATAGAGTGAATATCTGCTATTGCTTTGAATATGCAAAGTTTGATTCCATCAAGTGCCTTTATCATCCTATTTACTACTTTCTTTTCTATTAGAATAAAAGATATGTCAACTTCTCTTTCAATGAGCTTCTCCTTGATGAAGTGATAATGAACCTCTACATGTTTGTTTCTTGCATGAAAAATAGGGTTTGTTGCTAGGTGCATAGAACTTACATTGTCTCCAAATATGTGAGGTTTGGAACTCACAAGTCCCAAATCTATATACAACTCCCTTAGCCATATTGTTTCTTGGGTTTCTATGGTCAAACCTATATATTCCACTTCATTTGAGATAAAGCAATTATTGGTTGCTTCTTGGAACTCCATCACACTAGCTTTGAGCTTGGAAATGCTAAGTAACCAAAGGTGTAATAAAGTAAGTCTATGATGTAAGGGTCCGGGGGGTTCAAAAAAATCTAAAATCAGACATCGTTTGGTCACCCATGTATATGATCAAAGACGTAGCAGGTCATGTGCTCTTGTAAACAAGCGATCCACTCAGCTTAATGGTTAAGTTTCAAGGGTGTGAAGGAGGAGGTATTGGGTTCAATCCCCATGGGCTCCATGGGGAGAGTATTTTGCCCAAAGAGCTCTAGAGCCTTCTAGAAGCATCCATTTGAGTAAACTCTAGTTAACTAGGCCACTTGACGCACATGCAATTACATGACCAACACATGGATGGTTAGAATACACCTACTCAAGAAGGCAATCACTTGGAGAAAGCTATATATAGAGGCATATGGTTGGGAGGAGAGTCATCTCTCTAGCACGTGGTGGTGGTTGTGATCTTCATTCTCTTGCATTGGGATCAAAGTCTAGGCAACCTTTCATGGTGACCTTTATAGCTCATCATCATCTTCATATTCCCATGAAGATCTTGTGTAATATCATCTTTGCCTGGTTTAATTTATTTGAATATTCACATTCAATATCGTCTACTCTCCTTCATTCAATGTACAAATTTATACATCCTCTAATGCTATGTGTGTAGAAGCAAAATAGATGTTTGCATGTATGGTGAGCAGAAGACAGCCATGGGATTTGATCCCACGACCCAAAAGCTAGATGGACTAGTCTTAGCCATTCTGCTATGCTTGCATTTTTATTTTGTTCTTGAATTGAATACTTATGTGCAGCACACCAAATGTCTGCATGTCACTACGGAGCAACAAAATAATATATGTGGACTAGGAGACAGTTGTCGCCCTAAGACCTCATAGAGTTGGAGCGTCCAAGAAAATTATGAAGGTGGCCATCAATCAAATATGTCTAAATATTTGTTTAAATACATTGTTGCAACATAGAGGCAAAAGGAGCGTTAATCAATGTGATTGTGTTCCTCTCTATCAAAAGAAAAAAAAGGAGAATCAGTACTAAGGATTGAACATTCGACCTCACTCGAGGAGAAGATTGTTCTATCCATTATAGTAGCTGGCTTTGAGTTCTAGTTGAAACTTATTCATATTACCATGTAGCAGGCGTTAGCATAAAGACCACTTCATGGGCACGAATTGAGTGGTTTATTCACATACAACATTCAATAGAGCTAGAGCTTGCATCATTCAAAAGATTAGCATACTTGCATGGGATGGTGTCAGATGGAATTTGATCCCATGTCCTACTTGACGTCTTGAATGATCCACCTAAACAACAAAGACATCATGTGTTAGTGAGAATGTGAATAGACACAAATAAGGAAGAGAGATCAAGGGAGACTTTGGAGGCTTCATATGGAGTCCTTTTTTCTCGTCAATGAAGTTCAATGAAGAGGATTCTTCTATTGCCAAGTGAAGATCATTGACTTCAATAATTCTCATAGCTTTTCAAAAGGACTGTAAGCAAGGAGATTGAATCTAATGAGGAAGAAATGGTTCATTTGGTTTGAAGATCCAAAGAAGATTGGCTCTTCTCATGGACAATGGAAGGATGTACCTTGATTTGGAGATAAGTATTTTCCAATTGATGATTGTTTTCAATTCATGCTTGATCTTGTTTTCATTACCTTGCACCATCTTAAGAAAGAGTTGAAATAGGGCAAAGACTTTCATAGATTAAGTTTAAATCTAGTCCAAAGGTGATGAAAGTGGCTTATCATATCAAGCATGAGAAGCATTAGAAGCACTTGGTGCATAACATGGAAACATGAGTTCATGCACGGAAATCAATTATTGTTTGTGCGTTTCTCCTTCTAAGATTATGTTTTTCATGCATTAGACATGCTTTTTCTTGCTTGAAAAAGATATTTGATGCACTCGAATTTGTGCATATGCATGGTTATATCTTTTTGAAAGGTAGCAACTAGAATATTTGTGCATGGATGCATGACATGCATGCATAGCAAGCTCAATAACTACTTGAATTAAGGTTAGGGCATAAAAAGGGACAAAATCATTAAACCTATTTACAAGTTAAACAAATTAAACATCTTCAAGATATAGATGTTTATTCAAGAACTTTATCTAGAAAATAGCTTTTGACATGCTAAAATCTAGAAAAGGTGGGATTCCCAACCTTGAACATGACTATAATTATAGCATGCCCAAGTTTTACCTCATATGAGGAGCAAAGCATTAGCATTCTTGACACTCCAATATGCATGCACTAATTCAGGTTGAAAAAGTGTATCTTTTGGACAAACTATTTGTAAAGCTCAATCATTAAGGTCTTCCAAGATGTTGATAAGCTATCACTTCTAGGAAAGAATCTTCATAAAGAGCACTAGTTGTATTACCATGATAAGAGTTACCTTCCTTTAAATTATTATTGGCCCTCTTGGTTGAAGAGTTGCCCAAGGAACATGTTATATAGGGTTTGTACACCCATGATGAGATCATAAGCTGTGGTGAAGGATTGCCATTGCTTATCACTTCTAATTCCATTTAGAAACCTCTTCTTCAATCAGATCTCCAATGGATGCTAACTAATATGTAACCTCCTTGACCTGGGTGATAAACTATATGATAGTTTGTCTTTTGCAATCTTTGCATTTCCTTTTTATGTCATCATGGTTGTCATTGCTTTCTTTCGTCTTGTCTTTGTGACTTCTTTTGTGATCATGGCTGCTCTTTGCCTTCTAAAGACTCCTTACATACAGGTGGCTCCTCTCATTTCTTTGAAATTACCTTTTATGGTTGCTCTTAATCTTTCTTTGAGAGTGACTACTTCTCTTGGCTGCACTTTCTCTTCTTTGGAATCTTCTTGGATCTTCCAATCCTTGCAAGCTAACTCCCCTTACTTCATAATTTTCTCTTCATTCTTCATGGTTGATTAAACACCTTCAAAATCAACAATGGGCTGATCATACATGAACTCTTTCATGAGTCCCTCTTCATGTGAAGCATTTATAGCTTCCATGTCTTCCAAGATTTCTTCATCACGTGAAAAACAATGCAAGAAATACTCAATGTGAAAAATGGTGCCTCTTGCACCTAAGAAGGCTTGCCATTCATCTTGAGATGGCCTTGCTTGCCTTTATATAGGATTCCACTCCTCTTGGGATAGTCTTACTTGCCTTTACATAGGTTTTCCACTCTCTTTAGTGGTCTTAATAGACTCAAACTTTCATTGGACCTTCACTTGGTCTTTGGTGCTTCTTGAACCTAACAAGGCTTTCCATTCCTCTTGGGATGGTTTCACTTGCCTTTAAATTGGATTGCCACTCTCTTTTGGTGGTCTTACTAGCCTCAATCATTGAATAGACCTTCACTAGGTCTATGCTTGGAACTTATCACCACACACAATGTGGATTTTTTTCAACACTTTATATCAGTCCTTATATTTACAAATGCACTTCTTTACCTTTCTCATGTCACTTATCTTGAGTGACTCTTCATTCTAGCCTGATGCTAGCTTGTTGCTCCTTGCAACCTTGGGGAATGTCTTCAAGTCCTTGTTGAATCTTCAAAACTTTACGACAGCCCTCCTTTGGAGTCTTCTACTTCTTGCATTATAAGCTTTGTTGGGAAGCTCAATCATAGGCTTCAACCTCCTTCAAAATCTTCATGGGCATCCTTGACTTGACCACCTTCAGCTTGGGTTCAAATCTTTAAACCTTCAAAACTTCAAGTTTTTGACAACCTTTTGGATTGGGCTCCTTCCTTCACTTTGGCTCCAAGCTTTCTATCCTTGCTTCATCCAAGCTTTGCCCACCTTTGATTTGGCTTGACCAAATATGTGCATTGAATTCACTTGCATGATCTCAACTAAAGAGTCAAACACATTTAGTCATCATGACATGAGTATACTTATACTTTCTTTTGAAACTTTACCTCAATGGGTTTTATCCACAATAAGATACATCCATAAACTTCATACATGGTAGCCTTGCATCTTACCAATCTTCATGGCATCCAAAAACATGTACTTTCAACTCATATATGGTTGAGCATGATCAATTTGTAATGCTTCGATTTCATGCTAACAAATTCACATAATCATGTATACAAATCACCACTCATTCGAGCATATATTCAGCTCTCTTTATGCCAATTCATATGGCTGCATAAATTTGAAAATTTTCAGCTTGTATAGGGTTTATAAAATAGCCTATTACTCATCCACACATCATGGAACATGTATGTATGTTCTGCTTGACCACATAGGCATACATTCTTGCATGTATGACATCAATCGTCAACTTTATATTTAACTTATATTCAGCCCAAGCATGGCTGTCCAAAACTATCGTTCATTTTAAGCATAAATTTCAAAATCATGCATCTCCAATGCATAAGCAAATAATGCTATCCATGAGCATATATATAAGCTTTACCATTAAGCCATTTACATAATAAAATCTTGCACTTCACTCAATTGAGTGCAATATCTCAAACGTGCATACAATGCTCATACACAACTAGGAAATGCTCATATACAACTAGTAGTTGCTCATCCAAGATTCTTTGTTTGAATCTTAATCCTCTTGTATAGGTTGCTCATAAGGCTTCATTCAAGTGATTAGTATCACTTATAACAAGATTCAATGATCAACCATACGTAGAGAGAGTAAGTCAAGAGAGTGTACGACTTCAAACAACATAAAGTAACAAAATTATCTTACATACAAAAGCTTCATCTCCATAGCTTTCCAATAGCTTGAATGTTGCACACTCCACAAACTCATAGCTCCAAGATTTCCTTTTCCATATCTGCATCTTCTTTAAGATCTCTTCTTTATGCAACCATGGGCTTCAATTCCCATGCTCTATACCAAAGCGCTGATACCAAATAAAGAGATATTTTACTCCAATATACACAACAGAAGTTAGAGAAACTCTTCTAGAAACTGCCCTCTTAGACACATGCTTACTAAAACCCGATTCAGTCACAACTCAAAGATCCAATGAGTCTGATATTTTTTTTCACACACAATAGATCTCTTATCTTTCCACTAATCTAAAGCACACTCCATTTGGGGTTCATATGGCTAGGCAACCAGTTGTCTAAAGATAGACTACCTCTCAACTCAAGTTAAGCTAAAAACTAAGGTTCACAAGAAATGTTCCCAGTAACTAATGGAGATGAACCTAGAAGAGATATTCATAGAAGAGAAAGTATGAGATATGTGATTTACAATAATATATCATATGCATTAAATGGTTAAGTACATAGAGAGATATCACCTTCACAATGTGACTATGTACAAAAAAGGTATGCAACTGGAATACCTATGTGCCTTGAAGCACACTATTGAGGGACCTTTTGATATCAATTTATGCAAGAATGAATAGCATATGCTTCTGCACCATCTTCTTGCTATCCCCGCAAAGTTTCACGTTCAAAAGCCTTCTATATATAGAGATATGTGTATGGGATTTTGTGCCTCACTTAGCCTTGCATCTTCTCTCACCTCTTGACCTTTCACTTCATGTCCTTTGTCCTTTCATTTCCTTGGGGTGACTTTTGGTGCTCCAAATGACTCCATATGGATAATATTGCACCTTCTTTGAGTATTCCACACAAGCCATAAATAAGTTTGCACCTTTACTTTAACACTCTCTTGTAAGGTTATGAGTGCAGTCTCTATATTTTCAAGACCTAGATTTCTTTCGGGCTTAAAAGAAATAAATAAATGATGAAGAGGTAAATACTGAGAGGTGATTATGTGTCAAGCCTCACAATTGGACCTTGCACAACTTCCATAACTTTCAACATTCATCACCTCCTACAATTCCATAAAGATTTTTACCTTGGATATAGGCTTCCATTCGGATTTGACAAGGAGTGTAGTTGTTTCTATCAAGCTTGTCAATCATTGAGGAAAACCATCACCCATCTTGATGTAGCTCTAATACCAATGATAGAATTTGGAGAAGCTTGAGGTAGGTGGAAACGTGAGGTTCAAGTGATGAAGATTGGTCCAACCAACCAACACAGGACCAGCCCTTGAGCATTTGGAGACCCTAATATACCTTATGGGCTTGCAATTAATGCAATAAAACTCAATATATACTTTGGAACATCTATGAGAAATAGTCGATCCAAAATAGATGAGTTTGCATAATGAGTAGCTCAAAACACTTGCTATTTTGGAATGAAACATTTAACTTCAAATGCTTAGAGCAGCCAACATGATTACAATTGGAGAAATTTCTTTTCGAGGAATGTTATATATAGGGTTCAATAGCTAAAATGCATAAGGGTAAAAATAATAAGCAAGGTATGCTCCAAGAATAAGTTTAATAGCCAATAGAGGTATCCCTGGTTTTTTAGGGTTATGTGAAGATAGACCCCGAGACCTTAAAACGCAGTTTTCACACAATATGTTAAACCAAATGCTACAAAAATCTGTATACGTGAACTAAAAACAATTAGATTTCCAATGAGTGCTCAGTCAAGCTCTATATAGAGAGGACCAACCTCCTATAAGTATGTTGTCGTTGAAGATGATGGTGCAAAGAAATGAAGGAGCAACACAATGAAGACCAAAAGTGTATGTATATTGCTTCAATGTAATGTACAAGTGTTTGAGAGTCTTTATATAGATTCTTGGACTGTTCCATGACTTTCTTCAGAAGGATTTGAATTCGAATTCAGGCGGGTTAGAGTTTGTTGTGATGAACAAACTACTTTTCCTACAATCTAGGGAAATGTGAAATCAAATCTAACAACTTGAATTTAGATGATTTGAATTGATCGATTGATTGGCAGTCTCACCAATCTCAAATTCGTGGAAATTGGGTCTTCTCTTTATCCTTTTAGAAGTGTAAAAACTCTAGGCTTTTACATAAGTGAGAGATCATTGAAGATCCTTATGAAATACCATAAATGAGCATAAATGCTAATCTCTTCAATGGAAAACTTTGACACAATTCAAATGATAACAATTCAAATGATGCTTTTTATGTAGATCAAATCCACCTCAAGCATAGTGTAAGCTTGATGATCGAAAAACTTGTAGCTTTGATATGAACATATGCAATTAGGACATATCCCATACTATCCTTCATTTATCTTCTTTTAACTTACACACTTCCCAATCGCACACTCTACTATGATGCTATAAGAAGTTATACAAAAATACTGAAAAAAGAAAGTCCATGGTACTTATGTGATCTCATTTTGATAAAGAGCTTGGATAGGAGATTCCCTTCCGTTCTTTGCTCCTTGAAGGTCACTTTTGATCCTTTTGCATAGGAAACTTTATATCTTATTCTTCATGCATCACCCACTAATTGAAGATCTCTCTCTCTCTCTTTCAAACACACACATGTGATGGTATCCATGGTGTTATTGTGTTAATCATATGGGCCTTCTCTCCATATAAAATTGATTATGAGCTCTCTATCTCTCCCCCCATAAATGAGAACACAATAATATGAATGTTACAACCACATTCTACGGAAGCATAAAACTCTTGGAAAACAAGGAGTTGACATGTCTTTATTATGTATGTATATTATGTTATGAAGATGGTCCAAAGGTCCATAGAAATGATTCACTTTCGGTCAATAGGCTTTAGGTGCTTAAGGATAAGTTTAGGAGGGCCAGCTTTAGCGTGACAGAAGCTCATTGGTCAATTCCTTTGACATCATTATTCGTTAACCACGTATCAATCTAGGAGTCCCAAGGGCTTTTTAAAACGTGGAATCTTGTACAGAATAATTAAGTGCGCCGCATTATATGCAATTAAGGGAACTCGTGTCACGTGGGAAAACGTGGACGGCTTTTGATGTAAATCATAGGGAACGCCATCTCTAACCAAGTGTACAAAAGACCAATATTTTGGCGACACGTCTCTTCAACACTCTGATGGAACCACATATGAGCTCCGAATCTCATCGTATGGAGAAAGTACGCCCACAGTAGCCCCTCTCGCTCCCACACATGACCAGCGTGCTCACTTCCAAGTTCGCATCTTGCACTCACAGTCATTGCAAAATCTGTTTATTTTTATGCGAAGCTGTGTAGTTTTGCAGCACTCCAACTGCATTACATCGACGTCTGCTTGTGGCCCTCCGATTCCCGTGGTGTCCACTGCACCCTGGTTCTCAAAGTTTTGTCTCAATGGGCTGCAATCCATGTCTGGTTCCGACGACGTCCCTCAGTTCCTATTGCAGCGGAGCCGCTCGCTGGGATCACCGATGCCCGTTCTTTGCTCACAAACCTTTGTTGATAGCTCCACTCTCGAATCTGTACAAGTCGACGAGGCTTCTGAGAGTGGTCTTTGTAGACTGTTACATGTCTGGTGAAAGGGATTCCGCACACATTGTATCCCCGGAGGACCTTCCTTCTGCTGTCTTAAACTCTTCCAGCGTACCTTTCGATGTCGCACAATCGTCCGCTTCTTCTGCTGCCGAAGCTGGGGAGAGAATATCAAAGAGGGAACTCAGAAGGAGATCGGAGCGGACTACTTACCTGTTTGCGGCTGTGGCTTCCACTGTGGGTATCACATTTCTAGCAGCCGGTGCAGTCTATTACAGATTTGCATGGCAAACACAGGTAATTTTCTTCCACTCGATTACGCGTTTCTTTCGATGTCCATTTGAGGTGAGAGTGATTAAATGAAGTGAAAAAGTAGTTAATCTATTACACGGCTCCTATACATTGGGGCTCTGGTCAGGCCTTCCTCGTGGGTAAGTTGTTAAGCCAGTAGCTCTGACGTTATTCAGCTTCTTGGCGTAGAGCCCTACATTCATTTGTCTTACAGAATGCCTTTCTTTTTTGTTTCTTTGCGATCTTACAGAGGCCTGAACAATCACTAAACGGTCTATGCTTTTTTCTACACAGAGTTGTGAAGCATCATATTTGGAAATGTTCGCAACATTCTCTTTGGCGTTTGGTGCATCTGTATGATTCTATCCTCCCTTAATCGAACCTGTTAACTGAGAGAATGCCATACAGTATGTTATGGCTAACGTATATAGGTCTCATTTGAATCGTGATGCAGATTGGCATGGAGTTTTGGGCTCGCTGGGCACATCAGGCTCTCTGGCATGATTCACTGTGGAGCATGCATGAGGTTAGACTTATCTACATATGTCGTTTTTTTTAAGGGAGCCGAAGCCTACTCCCCCGAGCTTTAACTTGAAATCGTAACTGTACAAGTGAGAGCTTTAACTTTGAAATTGCAACTGTACAAGTGAATGAGCATAGTACTCGCAGGCCTCCCGTATCTCACAAAGCAGGGGTTAGACAAGGAGACAACTTGATTACAACTGACTTAACTGGCCTAAGCCATTACATGTCCAGATCGGGGGTTGAACCTTGGACCTCCACCTCAAGAGGCCAGAGTCAAATCAATTCCCCTACAGGAAGTGGACATTTTTCACTGTGGAGCATTGCATGAGTCTAAATTTATCTTCATGTCCTCCCATGTTGTACTGCCGTCCAGCTGGCATGGCCTGTTTGTTATGCCATGAACTGGCTGGATGGGTGATCCCGGTTCACATCTCTCAAGTGGCTGCGACATACCATTAATTATCTCTGTGAAGAATTGCCCACTCTTTACCTCTACCTTAAGAGGTTGGATGTGTTGGGATTTCTAAGTTCTGTTAATCTCATAGATAAAGCTTCCTACTGCCTCTCATCTTCGCCTTCGCAAGAGACACTTTATCACTACCTAACCAGGTCGGTCGGGTGCGTTGTGATTTCTGAGCTCTGTTGTTCTCAGAATAGAAACATGTATTGCTTATCATCTCCAGCTTTACGAGAGAAAGAGAGTTAATCAAGCTAAGCAACGCTATTCTGAATTCTATGCATCACTGCACACCATTAATAAAGTTTACTTGCTTTTTGCCAGTCTCACCATCAACCCCGGGAAGGGCCTTTTGAATTGAATGACGTGTTTGCCATAATAAACGCACTACCTGCAATCGCCTTGATGGCATACGGATTCTTTCACAGTGGACTTCTTCCTGGACTCTCTTTCGGAGCGGTGATCATCAGAAAACTTCCACTTTATCTGCTGATTACTAATCATGTGTGGTTTTACTCATGCATATGCGTTTGCGGTCATGCTTAATTATATTTTCATGGCATATCAGGGTTTGGGTATTACTGTATTTGGAATAGCATATATGTTTGTTCATGATGGTTTGGTACACCGGAGATTTCCCGTTGGACCCCTTGCAAACGTTCCTTATTTCCAGAAAGTTGCCGCTGCTCATCAGGTAGATCTGCTGTTTTAAAAGTTAGAATAACCATCTTCTGTTAGCTCTTTTTTGAAGTCCATAGCTCACCTGGGGTAAAATCTTTGTTGCAGCTCCATCATGCGGATAAGTTCAAAGGTGTACCGTTTGGACTGTTTCTTGGGCCCCAGGTGGATGTGCAAGAATCGTTTTCTATTGGGTTAGATTGGTTTATGCACATCATATTATATGAATTAGCATCGTTACTGAATGTGTATGTAAATCTTTGAACAGGAGTTGGAGTCACTGGACGGTGGGGCAGAAGAACTGGAGAGAATGGTTCAAATAAGAAAAAAGCTGCAAACAGTCAATTCTAGAGAAAACAGTCTATAGAATGCAGTTATTTATTTCCTATGAAATGATTTCACGTTTGAGAGTACGCGCAAGCTCCCGAGGGAGTTGGGGCAAGATTAGGGAATACTTTAGTTATCACATGATTTTTAGTCAATGCACATAAGGACTCCGATATTGCCTCCAGCCCGGGTACAGGGAGAATCCTTTATGTTCCCATAGAGCTGGAGAGTCTCCGCCAACAAAGAAACGAAAAACAGAATGTAAGTTTTAAAAGCTCAACCGAAATGGGTTCCGCCAAGTCTACGGTGCTGAAATCGACCATGAGCCATGTATGAAGTAGAAGGACAATAAACCAAAAACTTCCAAGTTACGGTGTACAGTAAACCAAAAATGTTCCCAACAGCCAGATGCATTGTCTAATAACCAGAAATATTGTGCTGCGTGGCTCGATATGGTTAATTGGACTATTTAAAAGTGCAATACATGGCTACAATACGAAATGATGGACGTCAAATGTACTAATCTAATGTATGCAGTGAGCCAATATTCTCCATTGTCCACATTTGTGACTTGGTCGTCAATGGAAGAAGGAAGAACTACAATTGATCAAACAGAAAGCAACGAAGCTTGTCATGATGTGCACTATGTCTAATGACGAAAAGTTTGTCGATCTTTTTGAGTTATTGTGCATCTTAATCATAAACCACTCCTTAAAAGTACAAACATAGATTTGCATTCAGCACCTTGGTCCTTCTATAAGAAACCATCACATAATATGTAAGTGCATTCAAAGCTCACAACAATCAATATTTTTTGCCATTGATTCTTTCAAAGTAGGTGATCAAGACAATATTTTAAGCCACATTGCATAGAGCTAACTTCAGCCATTCAGCTGTTATATAAATTTGTTTGAAGCCCATAACGATTCCAATTAACTATCCATATCCAGCAGCTCATACATACAAAAGAAGCATTAATCATAGTCACTACTATGCTACTATTTTCAGCGTCATTGCAAATATCTAACTTTAGCTATGTAGTTTCTATGTAAGTGTATTCGAAGCTCATAACAAGTTAATATTTTCAGCCACTATAAGAAGAATACTACAGCCATACAACAATAAATTTATATAATATCAATATACAAATATCCGTCACTACAATATGGAGGTATATGATTTCAGCCGAATTATCATGTAGTCTGCACACTCTTTGGATCACTATACAATGTTGAATATATATGGTTGTTAATAAAACTAATTGCTCATAGACTTATTCTTTGCAAGTATCTACACTACTTAACTACCTATCTATTTTTCTACATACCTACCTACCTACCTACCTACCTATCTACTTAGCTATCTATCTACCTACAATGCTACACATCTACCTACCTAGTTGTGTATATAGCTGCCTATCTACCTACCTACGTATCTACTTACCTATCTCATTGCATATATTAGTTGATATATATGCCAACTGAACTTCATTGCTCAATAGCTTCTCTCTCACATAATGATAGTGGACCTCTATGTGCTTGGTACTAGCATGATAAATAGGATTTGCTGCAAGATGTAAAGAACTTGTATTATCTCCAAAAAATCATTAGAGAGTTAGCATGTAATCCCAAGTCTTCATATAGCAATCTAATCCAAATGGCTTCTTGAGTAGCATTGGCTAGTCCTCTATATTCAACCTCTTTTGAAGATAAAGCAAAAGTAGGTTGCTTCTTGGAAGACCATGAAATGGGCTTATCACCTGCAAAAGAGAGATAACTTGAGTTACTCCTCCTGTCATCCTTGCAACCTACCAAATTTGCATCTGCGTATATTTTGATGTCCAAATCTGAAGTGTAAGGGAAGTATAAGCCTTGATTTTGAGTACCCTTAAGGTATTTTAAAATCCTCTTGGAAGCTTCCAAATGAGGTGCTCTAGGTTTGTGCATAAATTGACTTAAGATACTTACTCCATAAGCAATATCAATCCTTGTCAATGTAGCATAGTTTAGGCTTTCGACAATATGGTCAAGTACATCACCTTCATGGGCACTTAGCTTTTGGTTTACTTCCATAGGAGTGCTTGCTACCTTGGCATTCTCCAAGTGAAACTTCTTCAACATATCCTGCACATAGTTTCTTTGAGTGATGTAAATTCCAGAATTTGTATAGACTAACTCAAGCCCAAGAATATACTTTAGTAACCCTAAATCACAGATTTTGAACTCCTGCATCATTTGGTTCTTGATCTGCTTGATGCCATTGGCATCATTATCCGTAAGTATGATATCATCAACATACACACACAGGTGTATCACCTCTGAATTACTTCTCTTAACAAATAGAGAAGTATCTGCTTTGCTCATGATGAATCCTTGATTTTGAAGGTAACCTATGATTCCATGCCCTAGGTGCTTGCTTCAATCCATAAAAAGCCTTGTTTAGTTTGCACACATAATTTACCTTGCTTGGGTCCTCATAGCCAGGAGGTTGAGACACGTAGACTTCCTCTAAAATCCAGCCATTAAGAAAAGCATTTTTTACATCCAATTGGTACATATTCCAATTTCTTGATGCCACCACACTTACCAATACCTTGATGGTTGGAGTTTTGGCCACAGGTGAGAAGGTCTCTTCATAATCAACTCCTTGGGATTGTGCAAAACCTTTAGTCACAAGTCTAGTTTTATACTTGTTTATTGATCCATCTGATTTTCTCTTGATTTTGTAAATCCATCTAGTACTAATTACCTTCATAGACTCCTTCTTTGACACTAGCTCCCAAGTATCATTCTCCTTGAGTGCTTCAATTTCTTAATCCATAGCTTCCTTCCATTTTGCCCTGGTCTTTGCCTCTTCATATGATGATGGATCTTCAAGTGATAAATCTTTGGCAAGATAAATAGAATGCATAGTAACTAAAGAAGTGTCATACCCATATCTAATTGGCTTCTTGCTCTCCCTTTGTGATCTTCTGATTGCTTGGTTGGATGATTCAGGTATGTTCTCCAACTTCTTCATCTTGAACTTGTCCTTTGATTTACATGCCTTGAATTCTTCTAGGTTGATGATGTCCTCATTATCTGATTTGATGTCTTCAATTTGGTTTGGCTCTTCCTTGGTGAGGCTTGGAAACTTCTCTTCCAAGTCATATGGCAGTTTTACTTTCGTGTATTCACTATCGAACCAAGAATCATTCTCATCAAACACAACATCTCTAGTGACCATAAATCCCTTGTTGGATGGATTATAAAACCTGTATCCTTTCTGATTTAAATCATACCCTATGAAGATGCACTTCTCTGCCTTAGGATCTAGCTTACCTCTGATTTGAGATGGGATGTGTACATAAGAAACACATCCAAAGATCCTGCAATGATCTAGTGATGGCTTTCTACCATGCCATGCTTTATATGGGGTCATCCCATCAAGTGATTTGGATGGCAACCTGTTTACAAGATAAGTGGCAATAGATACACTCTCTGCCCACAAATAATTTGGTAACCTTTTTTCATTTAGCATTGACCTAGCTGTTTCAACAATTATTCTATTTCTCCTCTTTGCCACCCCATTTTGCTAAGGGGTATACCTTGTTGTAATTTCCCTTTTGATTCCTCTATCCTACAAGAATGCATCAAACTCATTTGAGAAGTACTCACCTCCTCCATCTGACCTTAGTCTTTTTAGGATTCTTCCTGTTTGGTTTTCCACAAGTGCAAGATACTTATTAAAGCAACTGAACACTTCATCTTTGTGCTTCATGAAATATAAAATGGTCCATCTACTCAAATCATCAATGAAAGATACATAATACCTTGATCCAGAAATTGAGGGATCCTTACTTTGTCCCCATACATCTGTATGGACAAGCTCCAAGTAGTCCGCATGCATGTAGCCTTTCTTTGAGAAGGGTAACCTATGAGATTTTCCAAACTGACAAGCACCACATGTATAGATCATGTGTTGCTTGGATACATTAGGTATCCCAAGCATACATTGATCTCTACATATTTGCTTTAAGGTTCGCTCACCAATATGCCCTAATCTCTTATGCCAAATTTCAAGCTTTGACAATGTTTGATATTTATAGCTATAAAGTGCAATATTCTTTGTATCTTCAAGTTCAAATCTAAATAACCTACCTGCCTTTTCTCCTTTGGAAATTCTTTTGAACCCATGTTGGGGATCCTCCACAAATGCTCCATATTTGTTGAACCTAACCTACAAACCCTTTTCCACAATCTGTCCAACACTCATCAAATTCTTGGTGATTGTAGGTACATATAGAACCCTGGTCAATAGATTTCTATTTCCATCGGAGGTTTTAACATTTCCTTCCTTGACCACTGAATGCTTGGTGTCATCACCTGTTTGCACTTGGTGCTTTCCCTTAGGTTCCTCAAGGTCATAGAGAAGAGCTACATTGCCTGCCACATGGTTTGAACTACCTGAGTCAATGTAGAATAGATGATCATCATTTATAGCCTGCTTTGAAGTCATATTCATAATCAGAAGGGAATCCTCTTGTTCCTCTGTGTAATTGTTGTATTCTTTCCTTCATTTGTAGCCTTCCTTGGTAGTTGTTATTGTAATTGTTATTGTAGTTGTTATTGTAGCCTTGATGATGGTTGAACCTTCGTCTTGATTGTGTGTAACCACCTCTTTGGAAACCTCTACCTCTCTGATTCTTGAAGTTCCTGTAACACTCATCTGTGGTGTGATTTGATAAACCACAAATATTACATGGGGAAGAGTTGAAAGGTCTCCTCCTACCTTGCTTACCTCCTCTGCCCCTACTTCTTGGGTTTCTACCTCTCCCTGCATAGTTAGCTTGAGAAGTAGTACCTTCATCCTCAATCTTTTTGCTTTTCCCTTTCTCTTTAGACTTGCCTTTATCTGTGTATAGGGCAGAAGAGTTATTATCTCTTGATGAATCTCCATTTTTGTTGAGCTTGGCTTCATGGGTTGTCATATCACTTTAAAGTCATAGAAAGGACTTTTCCACATGGCATCATAAGGGATGCACTTACATATTTTTGGGTAGATAGAGAGAGTCGTGTGTGACTCTTGAGAGATTAGAGATATATGCTAGGCATGGCTGGGAAGAAAGAAGGAACACATGATCTCTGTGTGTGCATGGGCGTCAGCCGTTCATAAGTAGCCATGGCAAAAGATGAAGCACAATTTTAACACTGGTATTAGAGCTTTTGATGACGACCACGCGATTGCGCTGCAAGGGGATTGAACCCTCGCCACTAGTATGGAAGGTGCCCATCTTAACCAACATGCCATACACACGTGATGATGCTGTATCGCGTTTTACAGATGCTGTTTTTAAAGCTTCTGCTGTCGCCTACACTACAGGCTTCCTTTCAACTAGCTAATGGGCATCCAAGTTGCATCTTTTTAATTGGGGAAACACCCAAGTCATGTTCAAGTCTATTGCATGTGACAATGGAAAAAGGACATTGGTTTTGTAGATACTCGTCTACATGCAATTGAAAGGAAAGGAGTAAAAGGACAATTTTGAATGAGGATCGAGAATGAATAGGAAAGATGCAAAGTGGATTCGCCTGCTGCATATGAAGAGTCCGTATACGAAGAGATTTCTTTCCACGGACTCTCTGACACCATGGTTCCAAGTGAAAGATGATGGAGTTTCATCTTAGTTACAGGTATTACTATTTTATTTTTGAAAGGATCTACATTTGCGAGAAGCTACGAAGGCTTTAGGGGCCAAGTTTTTGGAGGGAAATCATGTGTATGGAGAGTATGGAGTATATACTCTCATCTAGGGTCAATGATTCTTTGAAATTATGAGAAAAATAAGTTTTAAGCACCTCCAAAATAGCCTACTCTCATGATCATCACTTAAATTTCAGGGGCTATTTTTGATAAGTAGCCAATTGGGGAAGAGGAAATGAAGCAAGGATTTTCATGGATTTATAGAAAAAACCATGCACACATATAGTATAGTGTATGGAATTTCATATACAATCACGAAATTTAAAGATTATCTCAATATGATGGGAGTTTGAAGCTCCACAAAACCCCCTTCCATCACTGTTTGAGAAAAAATTTCAGCACCTGAATCTAAGAAATTCCCATTTTGGAAGAGGGAAAAAGAGGTGCAATAGCTATAGATGGATGAGAGAAAGTGTATATACTGAGAGTATGCTGTATGGAATTCATAGTGGAATCATTAGATTCATCAAAATATTAAGTTAAGGAGGAATTCTACTTCTTCAAAAACCCCCTTTCTACACTTTTTGAAAAAAAATTCAGATGTTAATTTTTATCAAACTCCACTTTTGGGAGTAAGAAAAAAGACCATTTAAGAGGCTTCCCATGGAGTATTGCATACATACATGAAGTATGATTTATGTATTACCATGGAAACTAAGGAAATCTAAGAAAAATCCACATTTGGAGTGGATTAGAAGCTTGGTAAGAGCTCCCATTTAAGTTTTTGCATGAAAGTAAAAATCTTGATTTAGGCCTCTTTTGGGGAGCGAATTAGCATGCACGAAAGGAGGATTTGGAAATGTGAAAATAGACCCAAGCATCTTCGTATACCACTCTCTGAGGTTATGGAGAGAATTTTAGGATTTGCTTGATGAAAGAATGCTTTTGGGCACCTCAAAAATCACATTTTCACACTTTTTCCAGCCCCTATAACAGTCCACTAGTTTGGCATGTCTCGCTTGGAATGGCCATATCTTGGGCTAGAAAACTCCAAATTGGACGTGCTATGGCTCATTTCGAAGAGCATAAGGTCTAACTTCAGGTTATGAAAAGAAATTTTGGAAAATATGTATTTTTGCAGGTCTGTACAGCTCTGCAAACTTTGAATAGTTTCTGGCGACTACCTTCTGGGAGCCATATCTTGCAAACCGGGAAGGCGATTGAAGTAATTTCACTTTGAGCTATTTGCGCATGCTATATATTGCAGTTTATGATCATTTGCAGGTCCTAAAATGGTTTTTGCAGGTCTAAAATAGGACTACAAATGCATTTTTTGGCTAAATTTGCATTATTTTGGTAATCACTTGACCATGCTTTATGTTTTGGGAAGTGATCGGATGTTTTCGGAAACTTAAAAGTTTGTATTAGGATCTAAGGAGGAAGGTGTAGAGGTCTCAAAGCTCATTGAAAAGGATTGGATGCATGCAATTTCAATACCAAATCATTCAGGGAAGTATGCCTTGTATTTTCAGGCATCTTACTTTATTTCATGGCATGTTTGGTATGTACATGCATTGATTGGAGTGCATATATCCAAGTTGATCATTTTTTCATTCCTAAAGTATGGATCAACATGCAAGAAGTACTCTTTTGATTGTTTGCAGGAAAGATGATTGTAGGAACTAGATGCTTATGCAACAAAGACAATTGTTGTTGGCATTTGTTTTTATGTTTTTGCAGTTATGGAGTCCATTTATGAGTTTATGGCATGCATGCCATGGGCCTTTCAAGCCCTATGTTGTGGGATGGCCGTTGTGCCAGTGAGTTTATGGTTAAAATTTTTTTGGGACTCCATTTCCTGGGGAAATGCTATCGAAATTTTTCCTACCGCATGACGTTATATACGCACTTACTTTTAAGTAAGAATGTTATGGCATGGTAACATGCCTTTTCTGCAAACATCAATCAGATGTAGGCATGCTTCTAAGCATGTATTTAATGGACTTAGTACCATCACAATATCATAGATAAGGCAAATTCATTAGAAACAGGATCCCTACACATAATCCTTATGGATTTTAGACCATAGGATTGCTAAGGGGAAGGAGCTATACCTTCACCATTAGTAATGTGCACAAGCAATCCTATAGGTTTTAGGAAGTTGCATATAGGCACGAGAGATACATTTATGATAATCTCCAAGGTAGTGAAGATTTACTTTTCACAAGAGTCTCACAGTAGGATTAGGAGACTATGGGGTATTATCATGAATACCCGAAGATTGACTAGTTTCACTCATGCACATCACTTGAGCAAGTAGTGAAGCATTTCTGCTACACTACTAAGGAAACCAATTAGTTGGGATCACACAGATGGGTTTCATGAGAGAGAATTGATGGGTGCTTATGTGATTCGAGTGATGGTTAGGAAGGCCACAGGCATGGCACTAGCTCTATAACTTAGAGCATAGATCCCTTAGTCAGGAATAGTTGGGGTACCCAATACATATATGTATGGTGGGATCTATAGAGAGGTACTTAGACCTAGTCTTTGTACCTAGGAATAAGTTGGTTTGGAACAGAAAGGGATATCCATTGTCACATATTGACTAGAACCAAACTAACTAGTTCGAGGACATGGGACTCATTTGAGTCCACTGACATGATTTTAGAATATGGGATTCATTAGAATCCACCTATATATTCCGTAGCATATATATGGAATATATATTTGGTTTAGTGTAGGTATGACACCATGGATTCGAAGAAGGTTCCACTGGTATGGGACAGTGGAAACGAATTCCCTTTTAGCACTCTTCTTCTATGGCCAAGAAGAAAAAGACTCATCATTCATGGCATCATCTCTCACTAGATCAGAGGAGAGCTCTTAATAGACATCTCCTTAGGATTGGGAGTTATCCTTCATAGTTTAGGGAAGATTTATTCTTCCAGTAGAGAATGTGATAGGTGATTTTATCACCATTGGTATCACATACTCATTTTGAGTTTTTTAGGAAGGATAATTCCATCAAATTGATTGGATCGTATAGATCCATGCACAGAGTATGGTTGGCAGAGATAGTTCTTTACTATGGATACACATGTGTTTACGGTATCATGTCACATCATTGCTGACCATTTTAGTAGAGGGCTTTGAACCTTATTAGGAATTTATTTTCTCCACTCTTCACTACATACACCTTCATTAGTTAGGGGAGATCTGTTCTCCATCTTCATGGGAATATGTGTAATGAGGGATAATGCATTAGTTATGGAAGAGAGGACTAAATAAATTCATGAGTTTCTCTTTTAAGGAAAGGAGAAAGTGGGAATCAACTTAGAAATCCATGAGAGATATCTCACTTTAGTTCAGTGGTCTCACTTTAGCTCCTGCTCTTTGAGAGAGAAAGAAGGAAAGGAAAACATGATTTCTTCATAGGAGAACAAAAGAGTATGTTTTCCTTTAGACAGAAGAGGTGTTTGGGAAACATCTCTTAATCTCTATTTCAAAAGAAATTCATTTACTCTACTTTTCAATGTAATTTTCCTTCACATGGGAGTCTCTTTCTCCACTATTTTTGAAGGAAAACATGGAGAACTTATGTACATGTTCTCAGTTATGAGCAGAGTAAATGGATTCAATAGAATCTGTTTCAAAGGGAAAGGGAAAGTGGAATAGATTCCACTGCTAGAGCTCTTTTCCTTAGAAGAGATTGAATAGAGAGAGAGAGAGAGTTTCAATTTCTCACTTTTAGGTTGTCTAGATAGAAGTGGCACTCTTCTATAAAAGACAAGAGGGAGATCAGTTAATCATGATGGTTAAATTGAGTCTCACATGGAGACTCTAGAGAGGAGCAATTATGTTACTCTAGTGATGGTCTCTAACTAGATGAGATGATCTAGTTATTGACATTAGTTAGACTGGGAGTAGAGTTATGACTCTTGTCTTTAGGTTTTATAGGAGATAGAGATATATCTAAGCTATTAGGGTACCAAACTCTTAGTTGGTGTTACATCATGAGTATGATGAGTAAACATCAGTTAGGAGGATGGCTACTTAGGGATCATCTGAATCTCAAAGGGAATGCTTTCTGCATTCATATGGCAAACTACAAGGAAATGAAATATTAGAGTTTTCACAAGTGCCAATAGATGCTCTTCCAATAGAACTTAGTCCAAAGGTAATGGATGAAAAAACCACAGACTTCTTAGTTGGTGAAATGTAGAGATTGCATTTTACTACCGTGAGCTAGATGATGGATTTGCATAGTTCACAAGGTAGTTAAGTTAAACTATTACTTGTGATTACACTCAAGGTTGGAAAGACCTAGAGTGGTATGAGGGCAATCTATCACCTAGTCTTAGACGGGTTTGGAATCATTTGTTATGGGACTTTGTTCTATATTTCAGAGGATTCTATGGTTTATTATCTCCATTATTATATGGTCAAGCCTATAAGCTTGACACATTGCACTTGATTTTCATATTATTACTCCATAGAGGATACATCATATGGACTTAGGTCATTTTGGTGATGCTATATGTTATGGGAGTGATAGTTTGAAATTTGAGTCTACATGGGAGATAGTAGGCACCACTCAGACGGTTTCCCACCTTTGAGATGATCTCATATGAGACTTCCTAAGGGGAAGGATATGGGGAAACAACACACAGAGATGACCATGTACATAGGGTACATGGGGTTCAGAGGAGTCGAGCACTTTTATCTACCATTATGGATGGACATTTCATTTTTACTTTTGAGGACGAAAATGTTTTCAAGGGGAAGGAAATGTCATATCACTTTAAAGTCATAAAAAGGACTTTTCCACATGGCATCATAAGGGATTCACTTATATATTTTTGGATAGATAGAGAGAGCCATGTGTGACTCTTGAGAGAGTAGAGATATACGCTCGGCATGGCTGGGAGGAAAGAAGGAACACACGATCTCTATGTGTGCATGGGTGTCGGCCGTTTGCAAGTAGCCATGGCAAAAGATGAAGCATGATTTTAACATGGGTAAAGAGTTGCCCCATGAGTGTGGTAAGATTTGGAATCTGCATGTCCATCTACAAGTCCATGGCATTTGTGAAGCTTTCCCATTTTTAATCTCACTTGATGCCATTGATTACTTGCCTTACTATCTAATCCTCTTCGATCTCCTCTTCTATGCTTGCCAATCGGTCAGCCACATCCTTAACTTTAGTCACATACTCTGAAATGCTTTGCTTGGGTTGCTTTCTTTGAGTGGTAAACTCAATCCACAATTGGTTCTTCCTAGCCCTTGTGTTGGAAGAAAAATACGAAAACAATGTATCCCAAGTCTCTTGGGATGTCTTACAATTCCTAATGTGTGTCCTTTGCTTATGAAAATGGGCATCTCCTCATCTCCTGATATGTATCCATAGAGACTCCTTCCTTGCAAGTATGTCTTCATCCTGAAGGACCATGCTTGGTAGTTGTTCTTGTCCAATTTATCAATAAAAGAAGGAAAACCATCTGCTATTTTACCTCAAGTTGCTCTGATACCACTGTTGGGAAAGATAGATTGACACTCCAAGAAATGAGTTGGTACCACTGATCCCTACTCTGTACCTACCCTTTCTTGCTTCAGAATTGATTTGTAAGCCCTTTTGGCTTTCCAATGACACTAAATAAGTGGCTATGTATTTTGGAGATGATGCATGTAATGATTAATCCGAAATAGATAATGTCACAAGTCATAAAAAACTTGCTATTTTGTTCACACACTTGCTGCTTCTTAAGCTCACAACTCCTAGCACAATAGCAATTAGAAAAATTCCTTCTAGGGATATCTAATTGGGCTTAAAGAGCTAATGATTCAAAGTGGAACTATTTAAAATGATTGACTATACATAGAGCAATCAATTTAGCAAGTGAAACATTACCCCCGACTTTTTAGAGCCTCTGTAGAGAATGAACAGTGACCACTTCGAGACACTTTTCTCCAATTTTTCTAAATGAAATCTCTTCAAAATTTGTTAGCTTGTAGTAGACTTAAAGTTGATTCCAAAGAGCCAAAGAACAATGAAAATGATGTAGTAATTAGTGAGATATGATCAAGACAAGAACACTATTCTGAGTGACTATTACAGAGAGACCTACAAATATACTTAATGATGTATATGTATTATGAAACATGAATTTACAACATCATTGGCAAAGAAATAATGCCAAATGATTGTCAGGTGAGTGAGCAATGAAGTGTACTACTCAACCTCTACTAATGATCAAATGAATGACTCTCAAAGGGAGTGTAATGGCACGAGATTTCAAAGTGTTTTTATAGATGCTATCTTCAAATTTGAATCTGAATTCAAATTTGGCTCTCATTAAAAAGTGATCCCTTAATCTAGGAGATATTCTCTCTAAGTGAAGTCATAGATTCTCATTCTATCTAACTCCAGGAGTTTAGTGGATTTACAAGATTCTTCCAAGTCAATTGACTTTTACAAAGGGTTAAAGATAAAAATCCATAAGCAATGGTTCATGTGAATCTTTAGAAGTTGCACATAAATACTTCCAATGCCTAGCCAAGTGTGAAGGCTTGGCACTTGCACCAACATTTTTGATGCAAGTTTCACACTTGGAGACTAGAATGTGGGCTATTGTGGGGACATTAAAATTACCCAGCGCAATGGGCAATGGATTTGAATTCTGGAGCCTGGCATGTGAATTGGGCATCGTTCATCATTCGCATTTGGTGAAGTCTAGAGGATTCATAGGCAAAATGGTTGGTGTCACTTTAATTTCTCACCTCCTTAGTTTGCCACATGTCAATCATTGAAGGATGATACACTTGGTTGCTGACAAGATCACACTTCATATGAATCTTATAGTTTCATATGTCTACGATAATCCATTATAGCACCGTCCATACCTCTAGTAGGTCGCCTTATATGCATTATGGGGTATCCGGATGCCCTGGTCCATATGCTGGGCATCCTTCATGATGCGTGCACCTTGTGCATGGGCATCAAATGATGCCCAAAGTGCCATGGGATGCCTATTTTGGGCATCAATTTTGAGCCTTGCCCCCCCTCTCTCTTTCTCTCTCTCTCACCATGCTCTCTCTCTCTCTCTTTCTCTCTCTCTCTCTCTCTCTTTCTCTCTTTCTCTCTCTCTCTCTATTTCTCTCTTTCTCTCTTTCTCTCTCTCTCTCTCTCCCACTCTCTGACACTTTTAACTTCTAAAAAATTGAAGGGGTTGGGGATTATGACATAATTTTGAGCACAACTAAGTTGTTATTTTTCTTAAATTTATACATATCTATACATCAATATACATGTATACATAATGCATTCATAAATTAACATACACATATGTATATATACATAATGCATACATACTAAGATACATATATACATATTTATGGATATACATCTATACACACGTACACAAACATATATGCATAATCTAACATATATACATAATACATACATACTACATACCTATGTCACATATATACACATATATACACACACACACACACATATTTCACAAACATCCATACATACATATATATGCACACAAACATACACATATACATACACAAACATACATACATACATACATACATACATACATACATACATACATACATACATACATACATACATACATACATACATACATACATACATACATACACTACAAGGAATACGGACGTATAGCGACGGTTAAGGCGACATAATTTCGTCGCTATTAAATTGCAACTTGCGTCGTAATTAGCGTCGGGCGCGGACCGTCGATTAGACGACGCAAAAAACGACGGTATTTGTGACTTGGATTGCGATGCTCCCGTACAACGTCGCTAAAACGACGCTATTTAAACGCATCGCTTAAGCGATGCTTTTTTGCGTCACATAAGAGACGCCGGTAGCCGTCGCATAAGCGACGCTAAAAAATGTCGCTTATACGACGACAAATAGCATCGCTTACACGACGATCTGTTGACGGACAAAAATTAAAACGTTGGAGGCTCTGCAATCGGCATTTTCACGCATCCGATCGAAGAGCTCTCCAACGTTCGCAATTGCGCTGCGCTTACGAGCTGAAGCAAGTATATGCAGAATTGTTGTTTTGCATAAGCTCTCTGTTATTGTCTCCCTCTGTCTTTGTTTCTCTCTTTCTACATCTTTCTCTCTTTGAATTCTCGCTCTCTCTCTAGATCTCTCTCTCTCTCTAGATCTCTCTCTCTCTAGATCTCTCTCTCTCTCTCTATCTCTGTCTTTTCTTTCTCTCTTTATTGTAGGTTATTCAAGAAGCTAACCAAGCAAAAACTATGGCTAACAATTGTAAGTACAATTTCTATTATTTGTAGATCATTTGAATTGTGTTATTTTCATTACATACCATACTCACACTTATTGATATGCACTCATACACTTATACATGATGAAGATGCACACACACATGCATATACCTACATATACACATATACATGCACATACACACACATACACATAGAGTTATACATATACACACACATACACAAGAACATGCACATATTGATACATACATATACACTTATACATGCACATGCACATACATACATATACACACACATACACATGCACATACATACATATACACACACATACATATACACTTAGGTACACACATATGAATGAATTATATAATTAAAGTATTAAAACACATATACACATGCACACACACATGCACATACCTACATATACACATATACATGCACATACACACACATACACATAGAGTTATACATATACATGCATATACATATACACACACATACACATGCACATGCACATACTCATACACACATATACACTTATACATGCACATGAACATACATACATATACACACACATACATATACACTTAGGTACACACATATGAATGAATTATATAATTAAAGTATTAAAACACATATACACATGCATACACACATGCACATACCTACATATACACATATACATGCACATACACACACATACACATAGAGTTATACATATACATGCATATACATATACACACACATACACATGCACATGCACATACTCATACACACATATACACTTATACATGCACATGCACATACATACATATACACACACATACACATGCACATACATACATATACACACACATACATATACACTTAGGTACACACATATGAATGAATTATATAATTAAAGTATTAAAACACATATACACATGCACACACACATGCACATACCTACATATACACATATACATGCACATACACACACATACACATAGAGTTATACATATACATGCATATACATATACACACACATACACATGCACATGCACATACTCATACACACATATACACTTATACATGCACATGCACACACATACATATACACACACATACACATGCACATACATACATATACACACACATACATATACACTTAGGTACACACATATGAATGAATTATATAATTAAAGTATTAAAACACATGCTTAATATAAACAATAATAATAATC
The DNA here is from genome assembly GCA_020310875.1 of Ceratopteris richardii. Taxonomy (NCBI): domain Eukaryota; kingdom Viridiplantae; phylum Streptophyta; class Polypodiopsida; order Polypodiales; family Pteridaceae; genus Ceratopteris; species Ceratopteris richardii. Next base: position 119,341,445 of record CM035441.1, on the reverse strand, counting down.
AATAGAACAAAACTCTTCATTACTTAATACCATACACACAATTCAAAACATAACTGAAATGAAAAATATATAGATAAAATATATATATATATATATATATATATATATCAATGTAAATACATATACTCATAATCAACTAAAATCCTAATCATCATCATCATGATGATCATCATCATCAGCAATATCATGATCATCCTGATCTTCCTCATCCTCATCGTCATGATCACCCTGTGACGATCGAGATCGTCCCTCCTGTGTTTGTCTCTCCACCTCATCCATATTTGTCTCCCCATAATACTCCTGTATTACATATAACAAACATAAATCAATAAAATAATTAAAACATTCATAACAACACAATAATTATATAAAATTTAAAAATACTCACAAAGGCATCAGAATGATCTTGTATATACTCGCCCAAACGCCGATATCCAAAATGTGTAGCATACTCAATCTCGTGTTTCGTAGGATATCGGCCATAATCCTTTCGCTGCAATGAAACAAAAAAAAACATTAGTTGCTTGCATTTTAACTAAAATAAAAAATATACTCACAATAACACATATACTTACAAACGTAGCTACAAAACCATTATGGCCCATTTGGCCTAAGTGCGATGTGTGGCCCGACTCCACTCTCTTCTTTGCAGCAGCCTGTTTATTCAAGAAAAAAAATACATAAATTAATTGTAAAAAATTACTAAAATATATAAAAATTATAAATATAAACTATTAATTTGTGTACCTTCTGCTGAGGAAATGACTCCTGAAGATGTAGTTGTCTACGAAAAAACTGCCACGACTCAGGTGGTATGTTAGCTCGCCTCTTATTTTTTTCGACCATACAATATCTCCTGTTAATTTAATCTCAAACAGAAAAAAAAGTCAGAATACATACACATATATACACACACATACACATACACATACACATACACATACACATACCCACATAGACATATACATGCAAACATATACACATGCATATATGTATACATATACACATATACATACATATAACATAAACACACATATACATATCCACATATATACGTACACACACATGCATGCATATACACTCATTCATACAAAATACATGCATTTATCCCACAATAATATGTAGTTGTGTATATGTGAATATGTGTGTATGTGTAAATGTGTATATGTGAATATGTGTGTATGTGTAAATATGTATATGTGAATTTTTTATTTATGTAGATAATCAAATTATTAATATCAAATACCATTATTTGTAGATTCTGATCAATCAGATGGAACTCCACCACAGTCTCCTCATCGTGCAACGACTTTATACTGTAAGTATATGAAATATTTAATTTTAACTATATTTGATGGATACATAACTTATATTTTTTTTTATGTTTCTTGTGATGTGCAGATTCTGATCAATCAGAGGGTACTCCACCACCTCCTACCCATGCAACGACTTCACATGTGTCCTCCGATAGGAATTATGATGAATTTTACTATCAAGAGCATATTATATGTTGGTGTAACTCTTGTTATGGCACGTATCGAAGACCACGATTGGAATGTATTCAACATGAGGCAAAGTATGGTACTTTTGAGCGTGCACCATCACCTAGTCAACGTGATAATGCTTGGGTATGTATTTTCTATATATATTAATGTCATTATTTTATTTAAAAACCATGTATAAAATCAAATTATTATTGATATACAGGAATACTTGCTTGATGATGATGATGATGATGATGATTTTTCTCATAATGTTAATATACCTCGTACACGTCATGGACTTGCTGTTCATCAATTACAAGCAGAGGTTTCTAGAAATCCTCTACCTCCTGGTTTAGAGAATGAAACGGCTGGAGATTATCCATTGCCAGCTCGTGATCGTTCTTTAGTACAAATATATGATAGAAGAAGATATGGAGGATGGAATAGAGGACCACTTCCTTTAGATGGAGAGGTTTTCAACTTTTGGGGTAATCGCTATATGATTGCTCCATCCACTATTACTAATGCTGGTCGTGGTCTCTTTATTGTAGAGGATTTGTATGTGCCTCCGAACTCTGAAGTCACTCTTATGTCATTTTGTGGTCCTATATATGGATGGGGAGATTGGCATCGACTTTCACGTTATGTTGAAAGCATGAGTACTTATGGAATATGCTTGAACGCAACATCCCTTACTAGTAGAAGGATTTTACATGCAGAAAATGAAAGATTATATATTGATGGAAGACCTTACGCACATGGAAATATAGTAGGTTTAATAAATAGTAGTCGAGGGTTACATAATAGTTCAAGGACTAATTGCACATTTGAGGAGCGTGAAAATAGTCATGAATCACCATACATGAGTAGAGATGTATCAAGATACATAGTTGTCAATGCTATTACTACATTACATGCTGGTGATTAACTATTAGTGAATTATGGATGGCGTAGACCTCCAAGAGCACCTTTTAGCTAGAGAGAATAAAAATTTTATTTAATAAGTTATATACTTAATTTTATATTTGAAGTTTAATTTTTATTCATTTATGGAATACTAATGAGTTTTATTTATATGTGTAGATTCCAACGTATGATGTTGATGATATTCGTCCACAGCATTCACAATTACCAGTAAGACCTCATTTATCAGAAGCTTCCATGAGGAGGCTACGCAAAACTAATCCTGTGCAATATGCAAAGTTGAAAGATCTATATTCAAAAGACGATAAAGTACAAGATTTGTGTGACAATGATGAAGATGATGGCATGGCAGATTTTATTGAGGATTGGTATCAAAATGACAGTGAGAGCATGGATATTTCTAAAAATGAGAAATATCTTCGAGAGGAATGTCTAAAGCATGTATATGAAGGAAGTCGTTTGACACGACTAAATGCGAGCTTACTTATTCTCAACCTTCAAAATCGTTTTGGATGGAGTAATGTATCTGTTTCGACACTATTAAGGTATAAATTTCAATTTTCTATCTATTTATATATATATATATATATGCATAAATATATATATATATATATATAAATACATGCAGGTTTTTATTCTTACTTTAGATAAGGTAAGAACAAGAACTTGAATTGAATGAAAACTTTTTGTCCCCGCATCTTTTAAAACTATTAATGCATCTTTCCAAATATTCGCAATGGTGACCTGGATGAGTCGCATGCACAGAGGTTACTCAAGAGACAGCAATCTGATTATAATGGAGTAGTCCACTTTGTATCCTAAAGTTCAGATGCTCATCATTGACATGCAAGAGGTTCACTGCATACCCGAGAAATCCTGCTCTATCTTGAGTAACCTCTGTGCATGCGATTCATCCAGGTCACCATTATATGAACATATGTGTGAATTGACATGATACGATTGTTTGGATAGCAGGATACAATTGTTTGGATGGCGGGATACTATTGTTTGTTTTGGAGGATATGAATGATTTGTCGATTCACACATATGTTCAGTTTGAAAGTGTGAATCGACAAATCATTCAATGAAGTTACATACTTCATATCATCTAAAACAAACAATCGTATCCTGACATCCAAATTTTGCGTAAATATTTTGAAAGATGCATTAATAGTTTTAAAAGATGCACGGACAAAAAGTATCTATTCAATTCAAGTTCTTGTTCTTACCTTATCTAAAGTAAGAATAAAAACCTGCATGTATATAGGTATATATATATTTATTTACCTTTTTTAATATATCTTTTTTTGATAAACTTACAGGTTATTATCTGAAAAGTTTTTACCAAGTCAGAATATTCTTCCTACCTCACATGATGAAATGAAGAAGATAATCAACAATCTTGGTATAGATTATCAATGTATACATGCATGTCCTAACGATTGTATTTTATATAGAGGTGAATATGCAGACTCTTTGACATGTCCCAAATGTCAATCTCCTCGATATAAGGGTGAAGAAGGTAAAATCCCGAAAAAGGTATTGAGACATTTTCCATTGGCTCCACGGATTAGACATATGTTTCAAAGCCCCGAATTATCAAAGCTTTTGACTTGGGGACATGATCACAAAAGTACTGATGGAATAATCAGAATTCCTCATGATAGTGTTGCTTTTCAGCATATTGATTCTACATGGCCTGAATTTGCACAAAATCCACAGAATCTAAAGTTAGGAGTTGCATTAGATGTGGTTAATCCATTCTCCATGAAATCCAGTAAATGGTCAACATGGCCAGTGGTAGTCATAAACTACAATCTTCCGCCATATCTTAGCATTAAAAAGGAACATTTAATGCTTTCACTTTTAATCCCAAGCAAAAGACAAGTTAAAGATATGAATGTATATCTTGCTCCTCTCATTGACGATCTTCAAGAGTTATGGAGAGGTATTAATGTCATTGATGTATCGAAAAGCATCAATGAAAGACATATTACGATTCGTGGTATTGTGGCTTGGACTATTCACGATTTTCTTGGATATGGCGTTTGTTCAGGTATTGATGTAATTTTTTTATTCAATATGCATGTAAATAAATATGATTTAATCTAATTATATTTTTATCATTTTCCATGATGCAGGAATATCTACTAAGGGTTATAAAGCTTGTCCATATTTTGGTGATTGGTTGAGATCAATCTATAGTAAGAATCTCAACAAAAATATTTATCTTCGACATCGATGATTCTTGCCTGATGATCATCCATTAAGATCTAAAAGAGAAGCGATACATTTTAATGGAAAGCTTGAAACAGGCCAGTATCCAAAACCTATGACGCCTATGGATTGGTATAAAAAATGGACAGATGGACCTCTGATAGATCTAGAAGTAGAAATCTTCAGTGATGATTCAGATAATGAGTATGTGAACAGAGGTAAAGGGAAATTGGCACTCGCAGAGAACATATCAATATGGTATTCTTTGGAGTATTGGAAAGAGTTAAAAGTATGTCATCTTCTTGATCCTATGCATATATTCAAAAATATTGGTTATTCACTATGGCAGCATCTTCTTGGACTAAAAGATACCACAGCATCAAGGAATGATTTGAAAGATAAAAAATCCAAACCAAAGTTATGGCCAATTTTTGATAGACATCGACAAGAAACGACTTATGCATCTGCTCCTTGGGTACTTACAACAAAAGAGATACAGACTATCAACAATAGAATTCAATTGATCAAGACTCCTACAGGATATGGAGCATCGTTTCAAAACATGTTTACTATGGATGATAAGAGCTTATCTGGGTTAAAGACCCATGACTGGCATAACTTTTTGAAACATATTTTACCTTTGGTTATCGATGGATGTACAACGAAAGGAGTACGAGATGTGATCTATCGTCTTGGATCACTTATAAGGTAATTATGATACTTTTATATTTAATATGTATGAATATTGGATATCTTTTATTTTTTAATTAACTTCTTTATAATTGTTTTTATGATTTGTATAGGTGGATTACAGGATCGATAAAAATTCAATCCCACAAAAAAAACGTGAATGCAAAGAGCTACTATGTTTTATGGAAAAAGAACTTCCTACTTCATTTTTTGATATTCAAGTTCATTTACTAGTCCATCTTGTAGATGAGATAGAGATTGCTGGTGTTGTCAACACTCGATGGATGTTTTGGGTCGAACGATTTATGGGAATACTAAAAGGTTACGTGCGACAAAGAGCAAAACCAGAAGGATCCATGGCAAAGGGTTGGATGCTTGAAGAGTGCATGTATTACGTTAGTGAGTACCTTGAAAGATTTCATGAAGAAGCTCCACGTGCATGAACCAACGAGTCTTCTTCAAAAATAATAGATGAGGTATTATCAGGTAAGGGGGTTCCATTCTTATTTACATTTCAAGAAAAAAATGATGTCTCTACTTTTGTAGCATATAATAGCGAATGCATGCAAGCATTCCTTAGCGAGTACGAGGAACTTCAAAGTCTCCGAAGTAAAAGGCGAAAAAACAAAAGATCTAGATGTAATCTCGATAATAATGAGATTACAGATATACCTTCTTTCACGGATTGGCTATATAGTCGTTTGCAACGCGCCAACGCAAATATTGAAGAAATCTCAGATGAGCAAAGAGAGTTAATGATAGGTTGTGAACAAAAGGTAATTTTATTAAAATATATATTTTATTTTTTTCATATATGTATGTTAGTTTCTATTTACTAATTGAATTTATTTTGCAGGCTCGAATGTTCACTAATATGTGGGCTTTTGGACAACATATTAGAATCAAAGCCATTGATTCTTTACGTAAAACAGAGGATTCTAGTATTGTTGCTTGTTTCAAGCAACTATCACGTGCTAGCTCAAAAGACATGAACCTTATAGATAGCGAACTTGGTTACGTAGGAACTATTGTTGGTATCTACGAAATTTCATTTCGTACATTCAAACAGGTAGAAAAAAGTTTATATATTTTTTTTAGAGTTAGTTATTTTTTTAAGCACCTAATAATGGGATGTTTTTGTTGTTATATATTTTGATAGGTCATTTTGAAAGTTGACTGGTATCGAGCGGAGTATAAAGGTAGTAATTCTACAATAAGAAAGGAATTATCTGGGTTTTGGGCAATTGATTCTTCCAAGATAATGCGATCTACTAAAGAACCATATATTTTTCCTAGGCATATTGAACAAGCATTTTTTTATAAAAACCCAGATGCTCATCCTTGGTGGCAAGTCATTCATGTGCAACCTAGAGGTAGGTCATTGTTTGAACAATTTATTGTTAGAGAGATTGAAGAAAGTCCTCTTGATGATTCAGCATCAGATACTGATACATCAACATCTGGAATAGAAATTAGACTCATTATACGTGATAATGATACTAATCTTTTTGATGAAGAGGATAATTCTCTACATGCTGATTCTATTGATGAGGAAGAGGAATTACCAGAAATAGATATTAATCCACCAATAGATGATGTGATTCATGAGAACATAGATTTAACAATAGAAGAAATAAATGAAATCAATAAGGATAATGAAGATGAGACTATATTGATGTCTTACCAAAATGATGGCAATAATGAAAACATATGAGCAGATTAGATAGTAAATTCTACTCTAGTTATCAATCAATAACTTGAAGCTTCTGAATGGATATCAGATAATAGGTTTTTTTTATTAACTTGAATAACAATGAATCCTACTAGAGAGATGAAATCATGTTCTTCTAAGTTAGAACATGAAGCTCGGGGGTATGCCTAATTATTTTATATATAGCTTTATCTTCGAGGAGTAAATTTTTGTCATGTATGTATGCATATGTGTGTGTATTCATGTGTATTATATGTATACATATGTTAGTATGCATATATATATATTTCATGTATATGTATGTGTTTGCATGTGTGTGATATATGTAAACATGTGTTAAATATGCATATGTGTATATATGCATATGCATTTATGTAAAATATTCATGTACGTAATATATGCAAGTGTTTATAATTGTGTACATGTATATATGTATATGTGTCTATGTGTAAATATGTACATGTAAATATGTATGCATGTATATATATGTTTATGTGTGCATGTAGGCATGTACATGTATGTGTAAATATGTACATGTAAATATGTTAGTATGTATATATATATTTATGTGTGCATTTAGGCATGTATGTGTGATGCATAATATATCTACTCCATTTTATATTTATGTATCCTATCTACATGATGTGTATATATCTTTACATATATTATGATCCTCGTTGATTCGAGTAGCTATATATAGAGGCATAAGGTTGGGAGGAGAGACATCTCTCTAGTAGGATGTCGGAGGTGTACATATACTTCAAACATATGGCTAAAAGGTTGAATTAGAGTTTTTAAATTAGGGATGTCAAAACCCTAATATCGAGATTAGTGTTCTCTCTCTCTCTCATATACATACATACAGTGCATTGTCGCGACGATGAGCCATAAGTGTCCGCATCTCTTTTAAACACAACTTAAGCGACCACCCTGTCCCAAACTCCGTCTCAAGTGAACTGAGCACGTACTTTTTATCCCTCTCATCATGCTCACTACAAAAATAAAAAACATAATATAAATAAAACATAAGATATATATTTCAATTTATATGTAAAACTTTTACTTACTTCCACGGTAAGTGGATAAAGCGCAGGTAAGAGTCGCATAGTGCACGCATTCTCCTCTTGAACTCCAATCCATTTCCTATGTATACAATATTCCCCTCTGGCTCTATGTCGCACTCTAGTCCTAACGTGCCTATGCATGTCCTCATAGGCAACGTCTCTGCTCTGCTATCACGTGCTGGAGGTGGTATAGGCGTCCTGAAAATAGATAGATAGAAATAAATAAAAATATGTGTTATAATATCATTAAAAAAGTTTATGAAAAAAAACATACATATGAGCAGATAGCTCTCTTCCTGCGTGTGGAGCCGCAGAAGAGCCCTCGTCTGATCGCGTAAGCATCTGGATCGTATAATCCAGCTCCTCATCAGACATCTCTGTGTAGTCCCGCATTATGGCCCCTAGAGTATCTGACGGAACTCTTGCTCTCATAAGACTTTTTATGAGAGTGAGTTTCGCCTTTCTCTCTCTACTGGGATCCATAATACCTAACATATAAAACAAAATGGTTAGAAATCAATATATATATGTGTATGTGTGTGTATGCATCATTATGTGTGTAAGTGTCTATGTGTGTTTGTGTGTGTGTATATGTGTGTGTGTGTGTGTCTATGTGTATGTGTGTGTGTCTATGAGTGTGTATGTGTTTATGTGTATGTATGTATCTATGTGTGTGTATGTGTCTATGTGTGTATGTGTATGCATGTATGTATGCATATATGTGTGTATGCATGTGTATGTGTGTGTATGCATCATTATGTGTGTATGTGTGTATGTATATGTGTGTGTTGTCTATGTGTATGTGTGTGTGTCTATGAGTGTGTATGTGTTTATGTATATGTATGTATCTATGTGTGTGTATGTGTCTATGTGTGTATGTGTATGCATGTATGTATGCATATGTGTGTGTATGCATATGTATGTGTGTGTATGCATCATTATGTGTGTCTATGTATGCATGTGTATGTGTGTATGCATCATTACGTGTGTATGTGTGTATGTGTCTATGTGTGTGTGTGTATGTGTTTGTATGTGTGTATGCATGTGTATGTGTGTGTATGCATCATTATGTGTGTAAGTGTCTATGTGTGTTTGTGTGTGTGTATATGTGTGTGTATATGTGTGTGTGTGTCTATGTGTATGTGTGTGTGTCTATGAGTGTGTATGTGTTTATGTGTATGTATGTATCTATGTGTGTGTATGTGTCTATGTGTGTATGTGTATGCATGTATGTATGCATATATGTGTGTATGCATGTGTATGTGTGTGTATGCATGTGTATGTGTGTGTATGCATCATTATGTGTGTATGTGTGTATGTGTGTATGTATATGTGTGTATGTATATGTGTGTGTTGTCTATGTGTATGTGTGTGTGTATATGAGTGTGTATGTGTTTATGTATATCTATGTGTGTGTATGTGTCTATGTGTGTATGTGTCTATGTGTGTATGTGTATGCATGTATGTATGCATATGTGTGTGTATGCATATGTATGTGTGTGTATGCATCATTATGTGTGTCTATGTATGCATGTGTATGTGTGTATGCATCATTACGTGTGTATGTGTGTATGTGTGTGTGTATATGTGTTTGTATGTGTGTATGCATGTGTATGTGTGTGTATGTATCTATGTGTGTGTATGTGTCTATGTGTGTATGTGTATGCATGTATGTATGCATATGTGTGTGTATGCATGTGTATGTGTGTATGCATCATTATGTGTGTATGTGTCTATGTGTGTATGTGTGTAGGTATATGTGTGTGTTGTCTATGTGTATGTGTGTGTGTCTATGAGT
>CM035441.1:119259057-119324057 GCA_020310875.1 Ceratopteris richardii | reverse complement strand
ATTTTTATAATTCCCTATCCAACCAATAGAATGGTATAGGTGGATTATCTATCTAATTCTAAGAGGATATAACATTCTCTTTATCTTCAGAGAGAATTTGAATAGCTTACCAAAAGTGGATTCAATGTTCTTTCAAAGCTTTATGTAGTTTTGAGAATCCACTTTAAGGGACGATAACCTATAGGGATTAATCTAACTATTGTAGACTCCAATTGACTGAAACCTATTTTACTTGTTCTTCCAAAGATTAAGATCTTTATAACTACATCCCAAGATGGGAACTCATAGTGTAAAAGATCATGTTATCTTTAAGGTCATAAGTAGAAATAGATTATTCCAATCATTTCTTCACTGCTTAATCCTTATGGATCTTTAGTTGGATCTCAAACCTTAAAGGTCTTCTTGATCCTTCCAAAGTTCTCTCCCTTATATTCTAGATCTATTAAAGATGTCCTATGTTGACATCGTAACTAGAAGTTTCCTATTCTTTAGTTAAGTTGAATTATCAAGTATCAAAAAGATGATCTTTCTGAGCTTTCTTTCAAGCTTGCTCTAAGATCATTTTTATGTTCCTTGAATTTCAAGTCATACTTTGGGATGAAGCTTTTAGAGCTTCATCCTTTGGATTTTACCTTCAAACTCAAAAAAAATGATCCTCTCTTTATTTCTAACTCTCAATGAGAGATAGATCAGATCCTTTTGTATCTTGTTAGAATAATTCTTCAAGCCTTTGAGAGGATAATTGAAGAAGATATCTATTCCTAGATTGGATCATGAGCTAGATAAACCTGTACTAATCATACTCAAAATATTTGGTTAACCATTTAATGTGGGGTGACTTATCTTATCAAACTTTAAGTTTGACTTGATCTTTACCCTACTTGGGTCTTTTGGCTTTTCTTCTCTTCTTTTGCCAAAATAAGAGATAAGAATAGGTCTTTCTCCAATAGATCCCTTCATGTTCAATGCTTTACCTATGGGTTTTAGTTGAGGATCTAGCTATTATGATTCATACAAGAAGCCATATTCCTTAGGTCTATATTATTGGAATCCATAACGTATGTTATGTAATCCCCATAAAGCATCAAGATACTTTTAGGATTATGCTTCATAGCTCATCCAACTTCTTTTACTAACCCACTTAGGATTCTTACAATCCTTATGGTGTATGAAAGTGTTCTCTTTTGTTGAGGTTCTTTGAGAAATCCGAAACCTTGAGAACTTCATCTAGGTTGGAAGACGTAATGAAAGAAGTATGAAGCACTAGAATACGAGGAAGTACTTCAATTTTATCTATTTCTTGCATATCTTTTACCTTAAAATACCTTATTTGCTCTTTTTAAGGCATAAGATACAAGTTCTTGGGAACTTTCTCCCCTCCTTAAGAGCTTTCGTCCTCGAAAATTTCCTGAGGGTATATTGAAAATTGTGCTCTTTCAATAGAATTTGAAGAGTTTATTTTCAATCTTTTATTGTTCCCCCTGGTTAAAAGAACTATTGAGAGCTTTTAACTTTCCTCCAAGTTTTTTGAACAAATATCCCAAAGTTTCAAGTTGGGATTACCCATAAGTTCGATGTCCCATACCACCAAATCAACTTATATGTTAATGTAAACCTAGACGTCCCATACCATCCGATTTACACTTCCACTTAAGTAAAGGTAACTTTAGCTTGAATTTTGGGATCAAACCTTCTTCTAATCAAGTAAGATCTATTACTTCTTGGACTTGTAAGTGTTATTTCCACTGCAGAGCAAATGTATTGCCTATGCTACAATGGACTTTCAACTTACCAAGTCTCAATTGTAGTTGCAACTTGACAAGACTTAATGTCAAAGATTGGTTTTTCAATGATTCCTTTGTTCATATGTACTCTACAAGATCAGTTTATGTCACCTGATAATAGAGCTAGTTTATGCTCAACTAGATATTATCTTTTGACATAATGAATGATCTGAAAGAAGAATAATTGCTTTGCCAATGAGATCTTTAATTTGAAGTAGATGGGAATACTATTTACCATTTAAATAGTCCTTTACTCTAAGGACATTGAAAAATGGTATTTAGGGTTTATTACAACCCTAAAGTTGTACCTTCTCTTCAGGCCTTGTATTTGCTTGGAAGAACAATGAAAAGCTTCGAATAGTTCTTTAGTTCTTTAAAACAAAGAACTCTATTGAACAAAAGCATTAATACTTTCATCTTCCAAAACTAGGATTTTGTTATGCCATATTTTTCTCTTTCTTAGAGCTTGAGAACAGACGCTCTAAGTGGTATTACCACCATTGTATCTTGGTTCTAAAAGAGAAAACTTTGTGCTATTACCTTAAGTCTATGGCCTTGCTGATCAGGCATGCCATGAACTTTTATGGAATTTAAAATTCCATAAGAGGGATTTAAGCTTAACGTATTTCAAGAAGTTAGGATTATTTGGATTTTAATTACTAAGCCAAACATAAAGGAATTAAATAGTTTATAGTGGCCAATTGGCCTCATCACCATTCTTCCTAGAAACTAATAAAATCAAATTCTACTTAAGCTTAACTTCAGGATCTTAATCTCCCTCTCAACTCAAAAACCTATGTAATATGTTCCACGTGCATAAGGCTTGCCAAAAGTTTACACCTTTATTGGAAAAGGTGTAGCATGCATAAGGTTCAAAAAAAATTGAACCCCTCCTTAAAGCATGCAAAACTTCCAATTCGGAACTTTGTTTATTCAAAGGATGGCAACGTCTTTCTTTTTGTGCATATGAATTGCCATAATGCATACATAAATCATGACTATTATTATGCACAACCAATCTTTCTTTTCCAAAACCATATGAACTGATGCATAGTGCCAATCATTTCCATCACTAGTTGTGTATGTGACCAAGCACACTAGGCCATTTTAATCTATGCATCCACTTCAAAATTCATGTCTATAATGGCATGAAATTGTGGTTTGCAAAGAAAAGGAAAGGGTGTGAATACTTATCTGACAATCGAGCTTCATCCATCCCTTGACTTCAATCGAGTGTTCTCATGTTGATGAAGTAGAGTTGGGCCATCCCACCCCGTCCATTGATGAAATCCTTTTTGGGCATTTCATACTTGCTTGTATGCCCGTATGTGTGCATCTTAAAATCATGCATGGGATATCATAAAAAACAGAGAAGAAACTTTAATAAAAGACTTAGTCAAAGTTCATTGTTTCTTTCAATCCTAGTGAGGAGCTTTTCAAAACTTATAGTTGCCCCATAGTGCATTGGCTTTTAGTAGTCATGCATTGATGTATGCATTCTATTGGTACAATCTTTATGCATAGCTAACGAATGTCACACTCATGCATCCCTTACTATTGGAAAAGAAAATTTCCAAAAAGAACCATGCTTCTTATATAAGTAGGTATTATCTTTTTGGATAGAGTTTGTCCTTTCCATATGCAAAACAATGCACATGATGCATACGTGTCATTACTTTATATGTAACTCATCACATATGAAAGAGTATCAGTATACTTCCTTAAAGAGTTGCCACGAGAATTCGCAAGCTAAAAGTAATCGTCCATGCATTGGATGGGCAACAAATGGAAATAAATATCACATATGGAATGAAAAAGATCCATTCGTACTTCATTGGTACTTCATGAGATCCTCCAAGAAATCACATGTATTCCCATGGAGGTAAATAGGTCAATCAAGAGGACCTCATAGTGAGCTCTCTCTCATCATCAATTAACGAAGGATAAAGAACCCTCACGAGCTGTGTCAACATGCACATGAATTACATCACGTGCAAAAGGCAGCCATCAAACTACGTGCTGAGTGCTCCGTCGGCAGCCATAAATCCCACATATTTGAATCATTACGTGGGCGCTTCCTTCATATAATGAGAAAGAACTGTATTTTAACAATGAAGGTGGCGACAGAGAGTGCTCATGGGATTCGTCAGCACCTCTGAGCTGCTCTAATCCATTCATACATATAACATGGTGGCTTTGTATAAAGGAACTGGCCCCTCGGGGTCACAATGTGTACTTTTCGTTGAGCTCTAAAAGTGAACAAATACACTCGTATGAACTCACATAGAAGGTGTTGTATGTCCAAAGTAATTCTCATAGATAATTGGACCTAAGAGAATATGATGGCTTTGATGCCACCCTTGTGGAAGGGACTCCATAGCCTCCACAACTCAACAACTAATCAACTAAGAAGACTAACTAGCCAAGTTCACACTAGGAGAGATATTTGTTTCCTCCCAACCAACCCCTCCAATATATAGCTCCAAGACCATGGGGGTAAGAGATATTTGTTTCCTCCCAACCAACCCCTCCAATATATAGCTCCAAGACCATGGGGGTAAGTCCCTCTCAACTAATCAACTAAGAAGACTAACTAGCCAACTGAACAACTAATCAACTAAGAAGACTAACTAGCCAAGTTCACACTAGGAGAGATATTTGTTTCCTCCCAACCAACCCCTCCAATATATGGCTCCAAGACCATGGGGGTAAGAGATATTTGTTTCCTCCCAACCAACCCCTCCAATATATAGCTCCAAGACCATGGGGGTAAGTCCCTCTCAAGGGGACATGTGTACCTTCCATCACATGGGTCCCTAAGGTGGTCACATGGTTTCCAAGCTTAGGAAATCACATGGCTTCTAAAAGAAGACTCTCCAAGATCTCAAGGGGACATGTGTACCTTCCATCACATGGGTCCCTAAGGTGGTCACATGGTTTCCAAGCTTAGTATAAAGGAACTGGCCCCTCGGGGTCACAATGTGTACTTTTCGTTGAGCTCTAAAAGTGAACAAATACACTCGTATGAACTCACATAGAAGGTGTTGTATGTCCAAAGTAATTCTCATAGATAATTGGACCTAAGAGAATATGATGGCTTTGATGCCACCCTTGTGGAAGGGACTCCATAGCCTCCACAACTCAACAACTAATCAACTAAGAAGACTAACTAGCCAAGTTCACACTAGGAGAGATATTTGTTTCCTCCCAACCAACCCCTCCAATATATAGCTCCAAGACCATGGGGGTAAGAGATATTTGTTTCCTCCCAACCAACCCCTCCAATATATAGCTCCAAGACCATGGGGGTAAGTCCCTCTCAACTAATCAACTAAGAAGACTAACTAGCCAACTGAACAACTAATCAACTAAGAAGACTAACTAGCCAAGTTCACACTAGGAGAGATATTTGTTTCCTCCCAACCAACCCCTCCAATATATAGCTCCAAGACCATGGGGGTAAGAGATATTTGTTTCCTCCCAACCAACCCCTCCAATATATAGCTCCAAGACCATGGGGGTAAGTCCCTCTCAAGGGGACATGTGTACCTTCCATCACATGGGTCCCTAAGGTGGTCACATGGTTTCCAAGCTTAGGAAATCACATGGCTTCTAAAAGAAGACTCTCCAAGATCTCAAGGGGACATGTGTACCTTCCATCACATGGGTCCCTAAGGTGGTCACATGGTTTCCAAGCTTAGGAAATCACATGGCTTCTAAAAGAAGACTCTCCAAGATCTCACGTACAAACCAAGTGGCTATGAGAAGCTTCCAATCAAGCCTAAGGTACTCAACCTTAGAGAATTAACCCTAAGGTTCAAGACCCATCTAAAAGGGGTAAATAAACCATAAATCCAAAGGGTTTCACACCTAGAAACCCAAGGGTTTTACCCCTTAGGTGCATGTAATTATACAACATATATATTCATATTTAATGCAAGATAATGACAAGAGAGTGGCCAATGAATATGAAGCTCAGTATCAAAAGATGCTAGAGGATTATACTGATAAGGCCACAAATTCGACATAGTAGGACATGGAGCACTATCACGATCTTCATGAGCATATGATGAATGTAGACACATAAATGATCTTCATAAAAAAGGAAGCATCACGTCAAGGACCTCTAGAAAAGCGAATCATCATAGTGACTATAGTAAGAAGACAAGGAACAGAACCAACGTTGAAAAGGAAGTTGAAAGGATCAAAGAAAAAAGCAACAAATGAAAAAGATATAGATCTGAAGCTATGGCTAGTGGATCTACATTAATTTATAAGATGGAGGATGATAAGGAAGAGACAAAGACATCTGAAGTAGTGCTAGGATCATTAAAATCCAAATCAGACAGTGAAATAGATCATTATGCATAATACTGAGGACTTTTGACCATCCAGTAGAAACAACATCATGTCAGGTATAGTTGCTGAATTTGAATTCATCAAAGGAAGTAAAAATGATAGAAGAACAAAGGAAAAAAATAACAAATTACCAGATGAGTTGAAAGAGCAACAAAAAAGAAGTGGAAAATATTTAGAAAAAGCTATTAAGTTGGAAACATATGTGGTGAAAAGTAAATTAAATAAGATAAAATATTCTGAAGAAAAGTGCAAAAACCAAATAGATACAATAAAGAAAATGGATGAAGAAATTAAAAGATCAGAATCAAGGAATAGAGTACTTCCGACTTCCTATCAAGTGCTCACCAAAGCAAATGAAGAGACCGATAGAATCCTGATGGAGGAAGGACACATAAAGAAAGAGGAAAGAAGTTCAAACAATCAAAGTGCAAAAATAGAAACATTAAAATAGGAAATGATAAAGCTAAAGGGGGAACTAAAAGATACAAAGGAACTAGAAAAGAAAGTGAGCACCCATGCTACTAATGCAATGTGAGGATGCAACAATCTGAATGAAAGCATTGCAAAGGAAAGAGCTATTTGGGAGCAGTAGAGAGTTGAACTATTAAAAGAAACTGAAAAATGGAAGGCTAAAGCTATTGAGCATGTCAAAGAAATAGCCATTGAAGATGTGGTTCAAGAAAGGCTAATTACTACATAAAGAATATCCTCTCTCATGCAAGATATGGATGCAGAAGATCAAAGAATTGTTGATAAAATTGATGAAGAATTAGATGAATTTATATAGTAATTTCTCATAGACCAAGATGCTAGGATGAGATATACTGGGATGATACATAATCAATATGAAGATCAAATAGTGAAATTGTCATAAGAAAATGGAGTAAGCCTTGATCATCATCATTGGGTTGTAGATGGATTGAGAATACCATTCTACATGGTATTAAAGAGTATAAAGAACTACCAGATTGTCAGAGGGGGTGGTTGGACAAAAATAAAGAATGTAGAAAGATTTGGACAAAGGCTTCTCTAGATTTAAAGATCAATCCAGCATTTTGTTTAGTGGCAAGGAGAGATTGGCCTACCTTTTGGCAAAAAAGAAATGATGGTATTATTCCACTAAAATGGTTGAACTTCCCAAAACTTGCAAGACCAAAGAAAGGAGCTTCGCCACCGAGAACATACATGTTGACAACCTCTAAGGTAGTCATAGAAAATATCAAGGATGCAAATGACCCAGTTTGTATATTAGCAATTAGAATTTTGAGGTTGACTATCACTTGTATAGAAACCTTTACTAACATTGATATTAGTACCCTAAATTACATAGGACTCATTTCACCTTCAAATGCACTACTTTTTTATCTGAGTGAGACTCGCAACAGAATATGCTTAATGGCCTACTATAAAAGAATAGTATTCATGGGTAGTCATTATGTCCAAAATTTTTAAGATGCTTTCGATTACAATTTTTTCGAAAGATAACAAAAAATCTTTGGAAAATTATCATTAGTTATGATAGATAGTTCCTTCACAAAAATAAATGGCGACATTTCATGCCGTTGTGAGTGAGCAACCAGAGTGGTGAAAGGAGAGAAAAATGGTGAAAAAAGAGATGAGAGAGAGAGGCCTGCTCCGCTTCCTCACACTAAAAGCCTGTTGATGTGCCATCTCTGAATTTGAACTCCTTGGAAGCTCCCACGTTTGCTGTTCAGAAAAATTATGGGGTTGTAGTGTTGGTGAACAAACATGAATGCCTCATAGCTGCCATCCCCTTGCCCACACACCAATGATGATAAAGTATGAAGCCACCTATACAGAGTATATTAAGAAGGACGTAATAGTCATGCCTACTAATATTGTTGTTCAATGGAGACAAGCTCTATTTGGGATGGTCAATGATTTGAATGTCATAGAACGAAAAAGCCATGACCTAGTACCTCAAGCAATGACCTTATCAAGATGCAAGTGATTAATGATTTTACAATAAAATTACAAGGTATTACTCATACAGACGTGCTCATGGTAGGCATTAGTACTATAGGATATGGTGCATTGTACAATTCTTTGAAGCATGCATTAAAAAAGAAAGGTATTTTGCATAATATTTTTCCATGCCCTTATAGGGTATCTCTAAAGAAGATGACATCCAATGAGAATGTAGCTAGTATTCTTGAAAACTACTTGTATATCAAAAGTATTATGCCTATGTCCATTTATCATTCAGTTACATCCAAGACATACTTGAAAACATCATCTCTAAAGAGATTCCCTTATGCAAAGTACAAGATCATATTCATCAATTTGGAGAGGCTTCAATAGGCAATGGTTCGATTTTACAAATCTACCACATAGGTATATCCATTCTTGTTACCATGATATTCATTGTATTTTGATGTTATATAAGTTTTGGTAATTTATGGAGATTGTAGTACCAGATAGAGTTTATATGTTAAGACGAATGCCAAATCGTAAAGGGACGATGATTGAAGATTGAGTATGACATTATGTATGAAGCTACGACACATGCCATATGTGATCGTGAAAGTAATAAATCTAGCTCTAACTTTACAGATAGTTATGTGGCAAGTCCATAGTTTGAAATAATTGAGTAAGGAGACCCTCTTTAGCTTTTGTAGCATGTGCATAAGATATGAGGTTAAAGGCATCCCCCAGCATGTCCCAAGCACCGAGCATGTTCTCATTGAGGGCGATACGAGGAGCCTCTCCTACGAATTCTGAGAAGGAATGTTTCGTAAAGCTTACAGAGTGCCATTCGTGCCCCTTTTTGGGGGAGGGGGTGGGATAATGAATTCGAGCACGAAGCAACACTTGAAAGCATGAACTATGGAAGAAACAATGAATAGACGGAGGCTAGAGGAGAAAGCCCTAATAAGCATACACGAACAAAACTCGCACACACTAGCTTCATTTTTGTTGTACACTCCCCGTGAAGATGAATCGATGTGTTAAATTCGCATTTTACCTAGTCGAATATAAATATTGCTACCTCTATTATTGTTGGAGCATAAACATTCATGCTGATTGTTTTTGTTTCAGGCAAACAAGAAAAGGAAAATTGTATTGATGGACTGTTACGTATGAGCCAGACAGGCTATCATAAACAAAATGCATATGAAATTTGGAGGCAGAATACAAAGCTGGGAGGGACTCTCTTCAGTTGTTAGTTGGGGTTATTCCTTATGATAGAGTAAAAACACTACCTTCGAAGGAGGGCAGCATTTACAGTGTAAAAGGTTCTCAATCCTATTTCCAGAGTACAAATGCTACCGTTCAGGGAGGGCAGAACTTAAAGTGTAAAATTCTCAGTCCTATTTTCTTCAAGGCAGCGATCAGGGGGAAAAATGGTTCCTGCAATCCTTGTTGAGAACTTGGCTTTTTTTTTTTTAATACAGGAAGTTCAGCCCACGGACTTGAATTAATTAAAAGAAAGGTACACGGACTTGAACGAATTAAAAGAAAGGTACAAGAGAAGGGGACTAGTGCCCACGAGATCAACAACAAGCTTAAACCTGCATGCATGGGGATGATGAGCCTACTCTCTTGGACTTGAATTAATTAAAAGAAAGGTACAAGGTGTAATGCCATCTAAACTCTGTAAAAAGCTACCCCCGCTCTGGAGATCCTGTGGGAACTTGTTGAATCCTGGTTTTTCATATTGTCCAAACAATCTCAGAGGTTTAAAGGTGCGATAAAGCTAGAACAAAACTGCAGCTGGCTTCAATCAGGATCTCTTGGTAGCATGATACTCGATTCGAGAAGTCAGAGACGAAGAGGAGCTTTCAGTTGAGGTATGGCTTCCGCTGTTCCTCCATTCCCTGAGGATGTTGTGACTTAGGTTCTTATGTCGGATTCATGAAGACTAATGGATGCAGCATCAAATGCGACTACCTATTTCCGTGCAGGAACCGTTCAGGTGGTATCCGCTTTTTCAACCTAGTGGGCAAGAGTTTTTTCAGTACATAGACAAGCTGACCACTCAAACAAGAGTACTCCATCCAGATGGCATCAGATCTTTGTGTGGAATTACGAAGGCGTCATGGCATCTACGTATAGGATTAATCTTTCTACGGTTGGTTAGAGCACCTTAGTCAAGCAAGCATGAATGATGAGGATCAAGAAGGTTAGTCCCAATACATCTCTGTCGACGGCATGACACCTTGGTAATGCACACAAAGACCAGATGCGACCTCGATAGCGTACTCTTGTTTGAGTGACCAGCTTATCACGTACTGGAGAAACTCTCGTCCGCTAGTCGTGAAGAAGCAGAGTTCACCTGAACGTGTTCCTGCACGAAAATACATAATAGCATTTGCCGCCCACTGGTCGTGAAGGAACAGATTACGTTTGCCGCTCACTAGTGGTGAAGAAACAGCTTACATTTGCCGCTCACTAGTCATGAAGAAGCAGATTACATCTGAACGATTCCTGCACGAAAATAAGTGGCGGCATTTCATGCCGCTGTGTGTGTGTGTGTGTGTGAGAGAGAGAGAGGCCTGCTCTGCTTCCCACAGCGAAAGCCTGTTGATGTGCCATCTCTGAATTCGAACACCTTGGAATCTCCCACGTTCGCTGTTCAGAAAGATTATGGGGTTGAAGTGGGGTTGAATGGCTCGTAGCTGCCATCCCCCCCCCCCCACACACACACACACACACACACACACACACACACGCCGATGATGAAGTGGGGTTCTCCTCAAGGCTCAGGGCTCCGCTCTCTTGCGCCGCATCAGAACTAAACACTATGCACCCAGACGATGAGCAAATTATTTGGACAGGCGTGTAGATGATGGACATGCTGTTGCGTTGCTGACAGCTGCGAATGATGAAAGAAAGTAGCAAACGTCGTCGTTTTGTGAATCCATAGTGTGCCCCTGTGCTGCTGTAGCTCTATAAGTCTATTGCATGACTGTTAAAGTCTATTGATTCAACTTGTCGCGTGCGCGAAGGTCGAAGACTAACGAGAGTCACGACTCCGTCTAAATCTCATGAGAGTCATGAGTCATGACTCATCACGGCTCACGAGGGTCACGATTCACGAGAGTCACGCCTCGGTTAAAATCACAGTTTATTTAAGATCATAAGGCAAGGTTCTAGAATCTTCTGCTTTATAGGACATAGCTCTATCCTCTTACATGTAAAGAAATAAGTGAAGCAGCCTTATTCCCGATCACTGCCCTCAGAATGCAAAATTGCAAGTGAGTTTTATTTTTCTCAAACTGTTGTGCTTTAAATTAAGAGGAGAAAAATAGGAGGGACAAGCGTTTGAAAGGAGTACTCAAAAATCACTAAGTTTCTTTTTTTTTTCAACACTAGTTGTTGGAGGTAAAGACTCATCGAAGTAGTTATTAAAGGTCAAAGAGAGAGAAAATGATGAGAGCCATTTTCATGTAGAATCCCATCTTCATAAATATATCTGGAAGCGATATCTTATAATGTACTCCATATTTGTGCAATGAGAGGATTCCTCCAATTTGAGGAGTGATTCTCTAATCCTTCAAGATTTTACAAGTTTTTTTCGCTCGATTTGGACCTGAGACTAGGGTTTACATAAGACACTCACTAGAGTGTGAAGAGGGTCACTTTTTGAACCTATCTTTAAAAGTGAACAAACCCTAGTCATTTGTAATTGTTATTGATCATTCTCTTTTCTAGTCAGTTGTAAGTTTCGTGGAAGCTCTTGTGTCTTGTCAATGAATGAAGCTTGCTTTTGTATGTGTGCGCATATTTGTGTGTGTGTGTGTGTGTATGGGACTCCTTGTGTGCATGTGCATGACTCTTAGCATCGTGAAGATCGTTATATTACTGACTCATCTCTTAGACTCACATTTTGTGGGAAAAGATCCGTTAACACTTTGTTTGTCATTATTGGTATGTGTGTCATACAAAAGGATTTATATGCAACACTTTGGTCTAATTGGCCAAGAGCTCGTTTTCTTGTTGGGAGCACATCTGCATCATTTTTAGTTTATTTCCATTAGGTTTAAGTGGATAGAGAGTTAGAATTACCAACCTTTTTATTTTTGTGGTTAGGGTTTTTAGGTCAAATCTGATTTTCCATTGCACCTACACTTTCTCCATCATCTTCTTCATATTTTCTACATTTTTCCCTTCACTCCAACTCTTGGGTGGGGGCGTTGACAGATAGTAAAGCTAGTAACAAGTTTGGAAAGGCTCACTTGAAGAGCCTTGGTTATGTTGATTATTCCTTACAAGTCACAGAAAGAAACCATGGGGAATGAGGAGGGACATCTTCGCATTTTCCTTGGGAACTTATCTATAAAGTGATAAGGGAAGAGGAAGGAGTGCAAGAAAATTTTATTGTAGCTATTGAAGATAGCATGATAAAAGTGGAGAGACACACGTAAGGGGGCAGTAACCTCATAGTAGAGAAGCAGTGAAGAATACACAAGCTTAGGGAAGCATATACACAAGAGAATCACATCATGCAGATGGTATATTTGAAGGGTTAGAATAGAGGAGAGGGAGACCACATGAAGACATCGCCTTATAGCAATGACTTAGGGACATCATCCCTGAGAATAACTCGGCAAATAGGTATAAGCCATCACTGAATCAAAAATATTCCAAGCTTAACATTAGCTGGTGGATACAAGCATAAAAGTTGAGTTGAATAATGTTCCAAGTGGGGCATCACTCATATACTTGTGCCATATACATCATTCATAGGGGTAAATCAGAGTGGAGCACTCAACTAAACTTAGCTAAACCTTGCACTTGGAGGTAAGCACTAGAGGGAGAGGAGAAAGAACATTATAGTAGGCCTTTGGCCACAAAACAAAAGCAGCTGAGAGAATGGGGTATTAAGAGAAATCAACAAACCTTGAGATTGCTACGCAACTAATTTGGATAGAGCCATCACTCAACAATCAGATAAAGAGGTCGCTCACACACTTAAGTTAGGGACATCATCCCACTTTAAGTTATTGCCCGTCTGCTAAAGAGATTATAGACCGCGCTTAAGAGTAAGAGATAAGACTTTAGAGCCTTAAGAGCATGGTGGAGTAGAGCTAACGAAGTACTACTGTGCGTTATCAGAGAGAGGTAGGACATCACTCAGAAAGGGACAACACACCTCTCTAACCACAAATACATTATTGTGATGTGGAGCATAGTAAACTGGGCAGCTAAGTTAACTTGTGGCAAAATACTTTTAGGGCATCATCCTATTAACCTTGAGCCCGAGAGCAACCAATAATGGTTTATCTTCTTTATAAGAAAAAGGTGCAATACAAGAGCATGGTCCAATCAAAAGAAGAAAGTCTCTCAAGTCATTCTCCAAAAAAAAGAGGGAATCTGAGATTTCTTGAACGGTATCTCTCAACTACGTCTAATAGAGAGATTATTTCATTCAATTTTTTATGTTGTTGTTTAGGCACTAATGCATATTCTAGACAAACAACTTAAAACTGGAAAGTCAAAAAACATCGTTGGATTGTAGAAACTTTTTTTCAAGTTGAATTTTCTTCAGTTCCATCCTTCCATTTTACTAAGCACTCTTTGTTGGAGTTAAACATCTGCGAAAGCACGCGAAGAGCACAAGGAAGAAGAAGAAGCTTGGAGCACAACACACAATACTGAATCTATTACTAGAGAATGTACAAAGATAAGTAGCCCATTAGGGCAATAGGCGTATATACAAGTCGGGGGAAAAAAACCTCCTAAAGAGGGAAAAAAGTGCCCCGGTGATCCTAGTGTGTTCACACACATCACTACCTAAATATATCAACAAATCCCCCCTGGGAGTGATGCGGTGAACAAGGAGCTGGAACTCATGTATAAGGAAGTGCCAAGCTATGTGGAAATCACTCCACAAAAGGAAGTAAGCCCAAAGCTTTGCGGAAAGCTTCAAACTTCTCCCTAGGCAGAGCCTTCATGAAAAGGTCTCCAATGTTCTCCTGTGTGGGCACATATGCCAAGATCATCTCCCCAGTAGAGAACCTCTCCCTGACAATAGTGAAAATGCACCTCAATGTGCTTAGTGCGAACATGGAACACAAGGTTCCTCGCAACTGCCAATGTGCTCTGACTATCAATGAAGATGGTGGTGGTAGAAGTCTGACCAACACCCAAATCAGCCATAAGGTGTCTGAGCCACACACACTCAACAGTCGCTGTGAAAGCTGCCCTATACTTAGCCTCACAACTGGAAGTGGCTACAGTAGGCTGCTTCTTGCTCAACCAAGATATACATGAGCTACCAAGCATGAAAAGCCACTAGTGGACACACGAGTGTCATAGCAACCAACCCAATCAGATTCAAAAAAAGCATGCAAATCTAGAACTAGTGATCCCCCGTTGGGATAAAACAACCCAAGTAGCCGAGTACCACTCAAATAGCGAAAGATGCGCTTAACTGCCTGCCAGTGCTTGACTCCTAGGCAATGCATAAACCTGCTTATCTATGAGATAGCAAACTGAATATCTGGCCGAGTAATGCATAAGTAAATCAAGCATCCAACAGCCTGCTGATAGAGAACAACATCAAATGCATCTCCAACATCATGAAGACTCAATCGTAAACCTATCTCCATAGGAGTGGCAATAGGCTTACAGTCTTCAAGGACAAAACACTGCAATAATGTGTCAATATATTTTCGTTTGACACAAAGCCATTCCACCATCAACTTGCATAAACTGAATGCCCAAATAGTGATGCAAATGCCCCAAATCAGACATCTCAAATGAGGCATGCAAATCAGCCTTAAAATCAGCAATATGCTTCTCAATAGGACGAGTGAGCAACATGTCGTCAACATAGACAACAATGATGAGAAGCACATCATTAGCACGCTTAACATATAAGGTGCTTTCAGTTGGACTCTTCTCAAAACCATGTGCAATCAGATAGGCATGTATCTTCTCATACCAAGCACGTGGTGCTTCCTTTAAACCATATAACGCCTTCTTTAACCTGCACACCTGGTTTTCATACCATTTGTGCACAAAGCCATGGGGCTGAAAAACATACACTTCTTCATGCAAGTCACCATTCAGAAATGTTGTTTTAATGTCCAACTAATGTACATTCCAACCATGATGAGCTGCAAGTGCACAGATGCTCCGAACAGTAGTCATACGGCATGTAGGTGCAAAGGTCTCATAAAAATCAATGCCTCTTTCCTCTGCATAACCCTTTGCGACAAGCCTAGCCTTATACCTATCAACTGAACCATCTGGTTTATGCTTCATCTTGTATGCCCACTTAGTGCCAATGGCCTTCTTGCCAGGAGGCAAGTCACATAAAGACCAAGTACCATTCTTCATTATAGCATCATATTTAGATTGCATAGCAGCCATCCAATTTTCTGAATTTTGTGCTTCATCAAACGAAACAGGCTCATTCTCATCATAGAGACTAGATGCAGCCATAGCATAGCAATCTGATGCAAAAGAGGCACTATGAGAGCCTGAACGAGTATGATATGATAGAGATGCATCTAATCTGCTGTCACGAAAAGTCTGCACCAACCATTTTGGCACAGTTTTTGCCTCCGCAATATCAGCTCTCTCATCAACTAGTGCATCATGTAAATCTGCATCAGAAATGGAATTATCTACATCATCATATGAAACTTGCAAAGGCTAAGAAGTTGCCTCATTAGGACCAACACTAGACTGTCCACCTGTAAAAAGAGGCAACAAAGTATCATACATGTCTTTGGAGCTAACAGATGTCTCCTTAGTACATGAAAGCAATGGCTGAATAGCATCTTCGACATAAACAACATCACGGCTAACCAGAATGCGTTTAGTTTGTGGATGATATAGACGATAGTCTTTACTTTCAGAACTGTACCCAACAAAATTACATTTTACTGCTTTATCATCCAATTTTCTGCGATGTCAGTCAGGCACTAATGCATATGCCAAACAACCAAAAACACGCAAATGAGCAACAGATGGCTTGCGATCATGCCAAGCCTCATATGGAGTGATAGACTACAGTGCTTTACTGGGAC
Organism: Ceratopteris richardii; assembly: GCA_020310875.1. Classification (NCBI taxonomy): domain Eukaryota; kingdom Viridiplantae; phylum Streptophyta; class Polypodiopsida; order Polypodiales; family Pteridaceae; genus Ceratopteris; species Ceratopteris richardii. The sequence continues at coordinate 119,307,910 of CM035441.1, read as the reverse complement.
ACCTATTCAGTACATATGCTGCACACATGACAGCCTCAAGCCAGAAACTATGTGGTAAAGCCTGACTCTTGACCATACACCTTGCAATCTCCATGAGTGACCTGTTCTTTTGTTCAGCAAGTCCATTCTGTTGAGGTGTATATGGCACTTTACACTGGTGTTTTATCCCACGTTCAACCGGAAATGCATTAATATCAGAAGACATATATCCCCCCCCCCCTCGATCAGAAGGGAGGGTGCCCATTTTACATGCTGACAGATTTTCAGCCAAAACCAAAAACTATTTGAAGCACATGAATACTTCGGACTTTTCCTTCAATGGATATACCCATGTATGCCTGAAAAAATCATTGATGAAAGTCACGAAGTAAAGATAATTCCCAAAAGAAGGTGTCTGCATAGGACCACAGACATCACTATGTACAAGCTGCAATTTCTAAGTAGCCCGAACTGAACCATCTTTTGGAAAGGATGAATGCTGCATTTTGCCCAAAATACAACCTTCACAAACATGTTTTCCAGGTGCCTCAAGGTTGGGCAAAGAGTACACCATTTCAGATCTCTGCAGGTGTAGCAAACTAGCAAAATTCAGATGATCAAAGCATGCATTCCAAAGCTTTGCATCTGACATAGCCTGAGAATGATTTACTGCACATGCCAAATGATTTATAGATCTTTCATAGTCTATGAGCTTATACAACCCACGACATAAAATGCCAGAAGCAACAATCACATCGCCATTTGACAGATCATGAATTGTACACATGTCATCAACAAATTTCACAACCAAGCCAATCTTGGCTAATGCACAAACTGATAACAGGTTCTTCTTGATCCTTGGCACAAATAAAGCATATGAAAAATTGAAAGAACTACCATCAGTAGTAGTCAAAATGATCTTACCAAATCCCATAACAAGATAAGAGGAGTTGTTGGTGCATGTAACAGTATTCCCTATAGGGGCAGACTCGAGTGAAGAGAAGAAACTGCACTACGAGGTAATATGTTTGGTCGCCCCACTATCAAAATACCAAACATCTGAGTCTACTGCAGACATGCAGTGCTCATGAGAAGATGGTTCAAAACTGTAGACAGTAGTAAACGCTCATTCTTCTTCCTGCACAAGATTAGCAGACTCTGTTTTTGGTGTAGAGGCCTCTACAACAACCATTCCAGCCTCTTTGTTCTTTGCCTCTTTAGCAACCAGTTTTGGAAAATTCTTTATGATATGATCATTCCCTTTACAGTGCTTGCAAAAAAATTTCTTCTTTTTTGATTTCTTCTCATCTTTATCTTCCTTCTTGGAATGTGCAAAATTAGCAGATTTCTGCTTACTAGTTGAAGAGCTCCATTTTCCTTTGCCCTTCCGACTAGCCATGAAAGCTTGATCTGAAACTAATGGACCTGTTTTGCCTGGACTGATCTTCCTGCAACAGAACAGAGACTAAATCCTCAAATGATAAGGAATTTGGATTGCCTTTCATCATCAATCGAAGAGTAGAAGCAAAACTCTAATATGAATCAGGAAGACCATTCAGAACGGTCTACACAAGTGAACTATCTGGTATAACCTCATCAACAAAAATCAACTATTCCTTCAAGTCTTTGATCTTCATTAGGAAACTGTCCATAGAATCACCTTCCTTCATGTGCTCACTCTCCAACAGTTTTCGGAGGTAAGCAACAGGAGCCTCATTCCTAGCTTTGTACAATGTGGTAAGTGTATCCCAAGCATCCTCAGCTGTTCTGCAAGAGAGAATGTGAGGAATAATGGCACGTTTGATAGACAAAGCTATCAATGCATGTGCCTAGGCATCTCTGCCATCCCAAAGAATATGCTCTATAGTAGGTGCAGCAAAAATCGTAGCACGAACTGGAATATGCAAAATATCATCATCTCCGACACCTTCTACATCAGCTTCAGTACCTACAGTTGTAACAGGTGCATGTGTGATAGGACGTTTTTCGACACCCTGCACAATGTTCCACAGTCCTTTTGCAACCAACACATGTCGCATCATATAAGCCCATAACGAGTAGATGGTACCATCCAACTTATCCTCAATAGCCAACATACGAAATACATCAATACTTTTAGCCATGGCCGGTGACTAAAATACCTTGATGCAAAAAATTGACTGTATCTCAAAAAGTTGAATAGAACTGCCTAGACGAATTCCACTAGACCTATAGCAGACTTCAAGATGTTTATACTGGCGAACAGAAACTGGTATATACCTTTGGCATAAAAAGATGAAATAGCCTGCACAAGCACTACGATAGTGCGTTTGGAGGCCGAAACGAGCTCAGATCGCGATTTCGGAACCACAAAGTGAAGACGTTTTGATATGGAAAATATGCTGAGTATGCTCACCAAAATCCGTGTGATTCTGAGACTGCAAATGGAGGAGTGTCGACGGTGCCCTAGATGAAGCAAGGACCTGCTCTGATACCAATTGTTGGAGTTAAACGTCTACGGAAGCACGCGAACAACACAAGGAAGAAGAAGAAGCTTGGAGCACAACACACAATACTGAATGTATTACTAGAGAATGTACAAAGATAAGTAGCCCATTAGGGCAATAGGCGTATATACAAGCTGGGGGGAAAAAACCTCCTAAAGAGGGAAAAAAGTGCCCTGGCGGTCGTAGTGTGTTCACACACATCACTACCTAAATATATCAACACTCTTCGTATAAATGACTTCTTGTTTGTTTATCTCGGGTGCAAAGTATTCTTTCAGGTTCATGAGGTACTGTTTCAGTTATGGGAAGTGGAAGAATAACCTATTGTCCAACAAGATTATCAAAATCTGTTAGACTTTTCCTAAGTTGGCTAACATGGAACACTAGATGAATCCAACTATCTTGTGGAAGTTGTAATTCATAAGCCCATAAGCCAACTTTCTTGGTGATTCGAAAAGGACTACAATATCTAGGCGACAACTTGGCGCATTGACCAGTCTTGAACTTTTCCAACCTTTTAGGAACACGAATATAAACTTGATCGCCAACCTGAAAAGTAATATCTCTTCGCTTCGGATCGAGATAGGCTTTTGCTCGATCTTGAGCTTTCTTTAAATTTTCTTTTGCTATCTTTAACTTAAAGTTCATGTCTTGAAGGAGTTCTTGAGCTGCTTGAACTCGTTCATTTTGGAGTCCTACTACATATGGATACCTAGGCTAAAACCCATACATCAACATGAATGGACTAAATTCATTTGATGAATTATTGGCACTGTTATAGGCAACTCAGCCAAAGGAAGATAGTCTTCCCAATCAGTCTGTTTGGAAGTAACATAAGCTCTGAGTATGTCTTCCAACATTTGATTGACTTTCTCGATCTGTCCATCTGTCTGGGGATGTTCAACAGTACTTAAACTTAGTTTAGTTTCAAGTCTACTAAAGAATGCTCGCCAAAAATGACTTGTAAATCGAGCATCTCGATTAGAAACTATGTCTATTGGAAGACCGTTTAGTCTATAAAGCTGATTTACAATTATCTTTGCAAGTTTTGGAGTCGTATATGTAGTCTTGACTGGAATAAACTGAGCAAGTTTAGTCAAACGATGAACTACAACCCAGACTGAATCAAAGCCTTTCTTAGTGTGGGGTAACCTTGAAATGAAATCCATGGAGATACTTTCCCGTTTACCTTTGGGAATATCCAAAGGATGTAGCAATCCTCCAACTTTAAGTCATTCAAACTTATTAACTTGACATTTGTGGTGCTTGGATACATAGTTTTTCACATCTCAATGTAAAATAGGCCAATAAAAATGCCGTTTAACTAATCATAGGTTCGTTTAATACCAGGATGTCTAGCACTTGGAGCATCATGGCATTTGAGAAGTGATTGATTTTGTATGTCCTGAAGACTTGGGACAGTAACCTTACCTTTATAGAGCAAATATTCATCTTAGAGAGAATAGTATTTAAACTTTCCCTCTCAAGTACTTGCTTCATTTGTTTGAGCTAGATCATCTTCCTTCCATGCTTGACTGTAGCTTGGATCTTCTTTAGAGCTTCCTTTCAAAGTTGAAATAAATTCACTTTGAATTTGTACAAAAGTCAGGTTGTTTAGCATAGGCATCCAACTTAAGGGATATGCCACTGCATTGAACTTTCCTTTTCTGTACTGTAGTTCATAATCGAACTCTTGTAACTGTTCGGCCCATCTAGCTTTTCTACCTCTTAAGTCCGATTGGTTTGCAAACCACTTGATGCTCTCTTGATCAAAGACTATGGTTAACTTTGATCCATACATGTAATGGTGCCATTTCTTCAAAGCATTTATCTTAGTGAACATCTCTAATTCATAGGTAGAATAGTTTTGCTGAGCAGGATTTAGCTTTCTCCTTTCAAAGCTATTGGTTGACCTTCTTGGCTTAGCATTACTCCTACTATAGATGAACTTGCATCTGTTTCTAATTGGAAAGGTTTATTCGGGTCTACTATCTGTAGAACCGGGGCTGAAGCTAAAGCAATTTTAAGCTCTTTAAAGCTTCTTGCTTGCTTCTCTTTCCAAGTAATCTTCTGATGCTTCGCTTTGAGCCGATATGTCAAAGGTACTGCTATCTTGGCATACCCAACCAGAAACTTTCGATAATATCTTACCAATCCGAGAAGACTTTGTAATTCTTGAGCTGTCTTGGGCTCAGGCCATTCAAGAATTCTCTTTGAACTTATTCGGGTCTACTTTGATTCCTTTCGCAGAAATAATATGGCCTAAATACTTTACTTCCTAGGTAAAGAAATCATATTTTGACTCTTTATCGTAAAGTTGATTATTGCGAAGAAGTTTAAAAACTTTTTCTAGATGTTCTAGATGACTTTCATGATCTTTACTGTAGATCAATATGTCATCTAAAAAGTCTACTACAAACTTTCCTAAATATGGTTGCAAGACTTGATTCATCAAACTCATAAATGTTGCAGGTGCATTTGTTAACCCGAATAACATTATCAAAAACTCATAATGAAGATACTTAGTTTGAAATGTTGTTTTAGGAATATCATCATCTTTAATTCTAACCGGATGATATCCTTGGCGTAGGTTAATCTTTGAAAAGATTTTAGCTCCCTTTAAGCTATCAAAGAGATCTTCAACTAGCAGCATGGGATACTTATTCTTTATTGTTAGATTGTTTAATGCCCTATAGTCCACACATAGCCTCATAGAACCATCTTTATTTTTTGCAAGAAGGATGGGTGCGGCCCAAGGGGACTGGCTTGGCTTAATAAACCCTTTTTCTAGATATTCCTTGATCTGGTTCTCAACTTCCAGATTCTAGACATAGGGGAGTCGATAGGGTTTTGGGATTTTGTCTTGGTTCTCAAAAGCAGATATATTCTATGATCAATGCCTTCACAAGAGGGTGGCGAGCCACGGGGGAGTTCCTTAGGGAACACATCTTTAAATTTCTTCATTAATTCATTGAATTTAAGACTTCACGAGGATTAAATGACGAGACATAAGAAACTTTTGTTGTATTATCTAAATGAATTACATCGGTGCTAAGGACCAAAAAAGCTTGGGTCCTAGGTTCGCTGCTTACAAGTTTCTTTAATTCTGTGTGTGAAATCAAAGGGGTGCTTGGAACATTGTGTTTGCCCTTGATCTTATAGATCACTCTGTCACGTTGGAATTCCAAAGTGTTTATATAATAGCATCCAGACAATGAAGGTCCAAGACTCCAAAGCCATTCTCTCCCTAGAACCAAATCTACCCTGTCCATGTTCATAATTTGGAAGTCCAATTTGCCTTTATAATCTTGGATTTCTAGTTCCAAATTTGAAATCATGGTATCCCAAACGTGAGTATCCTGCCCGTGCATCATAGAGATAACATATCTATGAGGAGTTGGACTCTGCGGAAGAGCTAGTTTTTTTACAAGTACATAATTTATAAAATTATGCATTGCCAAATCGTCTACCATAATCCAAATAGTTTGACCTTTGACTGACCGTGCAATTTTACCAAATCATGTGGACCAAATTTTTGAGGTTGCCACATGTGTTTGGAAACTTGGCACTTATGGGTACTATCACAATGCATGATTTGAACCTTCTTTGCACTTGAATTTTCATGTTCAAAGTTTGGATCAGATGAATCTGTTGTTTCCCCTTACTTTTGTTAGTCAAAGAGGCCTTACTATCTCTTCCAACTGGCCAGGCCTTGCTATGATGTCTTGGCTTGAGGCATTTAAAACACAAATTTTCCTTTTGTGCTCTAAAAGATCTTCTTGAGAAAGCACATTTCTAAAAATATGAGGTTTTCTAGACGTACGTTCAGATGATCTTGGCCCTTTGCCCTTGCGTTTAGTGATATTTCTTTGGAAATGACCACTTTCCTGCGGGAAATCTATACGTGAATTGTCCTCATAGATTTATGCTACCTTAATCGCTTCATCAAGCGATTTAGGTGCGAGTCTCTTAACCTCATTCCCGATTTTTTAGTTAAGTCCTTAGACAAAACCACAAAGCCGATGGAATTCATCAAGGCTTTTCAATTTTAGAATAACGTCTTGGTACTCTAAAATGTAAACTTATAATGGTCTTTCTTTTTGTTGAATTCGATCCCAAGCCTCCCAGTTACATTCCTCCTCATTCTCGGGGAGACACTCTTTCTTAAAGAGATGGGTGAACTCAACCCAGGTTGAAGGTTTTTTATGAGTCTCAGAGAGACTCATCCACCACGTATAAGCCTTAGGGCCTAGCAATAAACTTGCTTCTGCCACCCGCACATGCTCGGGGGTGTTCTTGAGGTGGTGGACATCATGCGACTTCTCTAGGAACGTCAAAACAACTCTTTATTCCTATCCTTATCTTTGCCCGATAATTAAGGAGGATGCAAATATTTTCCCAAGGAAAGATCTACTGGATGGCTTTGACCTACTACTTTCCCCAAAGTATTAGCAAAAAGTGGAGTGGTAGGAGTCATTAAGCTTAGAAGACTCAAGCTACCAGTTAGGGGAAATAAGTGTGCTTGGGAAATGGATATATACAGATCCTTCTCCAGCAAAACAGACATTGGCAAAGTTGCAATTGTATCCATATGGCTACCAAGAGTAGCCCTACCTACTTCCTTAGGCTTTTGGAGTAAGTCCAAAATAGCCTTAAGGTGACTTTGAATTCTGTCAAAAGATTGATGAAGTTCTGCAACTTCTACCAGGACATTGGAAAAATGTCTAAGGCCATATTCTACTCTCAATAGTCTACCTTCAAAATCATTCCTCTCATTTAAGGTGGCGTTGATGTCCCCTCACAATGTGGTACTCTCAACGTCTAAATTTAATGCCATTGTAACTACGTTCGATGCATCAATCACATGACTAGGAATTAAAATCATTCGTGAAGATGTATACAATGCACGTGATACTACTGGTGGACTAGTCATGAATGAAGATGGTCCTAAATTCCCTAATGTAAGTGGTGTGTGTGATAAAATCAAAGGTATGATGCACAATTCACAAGAAAACTTCCCTGATTGATTTGTGCTTTGAAGTGGACTTGATTCTAGTAGAGAGCGCTAGAATAATGATGTAGCAAAAACTTTCAGATCTTCACAACTTCACTTTGAGTTGCTTCATTCTTCTCAAGATCAAGCAATGAGGCAAAACTCAGTTATGATTCGGGTTCGGGCCGAGGATAGCTTCTCAAGAGAAGAATTCGGGTCTGAGATGGCTCCAAAGCTCGGGTTAGGCAGAGATTATGTGCAAAAGTTGAGAACAAAAACAAATTGCAGAGAAATAATGCACCAAAATCCTCCTAGCATAATGGTCGAGCGTTGCCTTTGGTTTTTAGAGGATTTGAGTTTAAATCCTGTCTACAGACGCATGAGAGAATTTTGTGTCTTTTTCTTCTTCATGAGAGAAGTTTTTCCATCGGATTATAATGATATGTAGATATGGGCAGAAATAAGTTATTGCAATCACTTCCATTCTATTGAATAGAGCAGAGCTCTCGTGTCTAGACGTCACAGGTTTAAACTCCCACCTACAAGCTGGTGCAAATGTCCTCTTCTTTGGCTTATGGTTTGAACTTCTGCTGTGCCTCAAATGAAGCTACATTCAGAGATAAGTTTGGATCGATGGGACTACTCTCTTGGATAAGATGACACCCTCGTCCTGATGAGGTGATGAGTTCGAGCTCTCCATCTAACCACTTTAAGAGTAGAGATCCTTTTGCTTTTGTAGTCTTCAACTTAAGGATGTAGTGTGGAGATTAGTAATGTTTTTCTACTTGCTTAGTAAATTCCTTTGAGAATAGGACCAAAACCTTTCCAAGCATGCATATATGACTTCCATCATAGCTTTGCGATCCCATGTAGAAGTAGGATCCCAACCTTTGCCTTTAACTCCTCACTCAATTGTGGAAGATCAAGGAAAGCCTCTAGCTCTTCAATCCGTGCCTCGAGATCTTGGCCACTCTTCTTCTCACCATCAAAATTGGTCAATCTTGCCTTCTTGAAGACTTGGTTGAGGGAAAACTCACCATCCTCCATATCTTCTTAATTGTGTTTCTCTCTTCCTCTAGACACTCTAAATGCTCTTGCACCTTCATCCATTTCATCATTCAACTCCACAAACATATTTATCTAGTTGATTTCCAGCTCATTCTTAGTGTAATTCTCCAACAAGCCTCTGATTAGGCTCCTCTTGCTCATGAATCTTTTGTGTCAAAACTTCCATCGTTGGTGAGGATTATTTTTGCTTCGACACCACTTGTAGCACTTCCTCAATCACAAGCTTGTGATCACTCAAGAATAGTAGAAGAGAGAAAAATAGAACTTGCATAGAATAACCAAAATAGAGAAGCCCAATTTTTTTTAATTGTTGGAAAAATCCACACATTTCTTTGTACTCATCAACATACAAGCTATGCTTATGAATCTACCAAATTTAGCAAAAGGTACTTCTCTCCATATTGCATGCAAAAATGGTAGTTCTTTCACATTTTTAGATGCATTGTATGTGCGAAAGATTAAAAAAAATATGGTGTCAATTTTAGCATTATCCAAGATTGTGTTGGTTGTCAAAATTTAGCTTCTATTCTACATAGATAGTGTGAAAATATTGAAGTGCACATGCTGAATCATTCATAGATGTTGAATGATTCAGCATAGATTGTCTTGGTTTCAGCATTATCCTCTACTTTGATCAAGGAGGGAATACATGCCTTCTGATTTTAATGCATTTTTGGTTGATGCTAGGATAAAACACAGTGTACAATGTTGTATACACCTCAAAAGAATGGAATTGTAGAAAGAAAGAGCAGTTCTCTCATGGAGATGGCAAGGTTTATGGTCAAATCGAGGCTTTGCCACATAGCTTCAATCTTGAGGTTGTTATGTGTGCAACATATGTACTTAATAGGTGTCCCACCAAAGCACTACAATCTATCACTCCACATGAGGATTGGCATGGTCGCAAACCATCTCTTGCTCATCTATGTGTCTTTGGTTGTCTGGCATATGCATTAGTGCTTGAACAACAATGCACAAAATTGGATGATAAAGGAGTGAAATGTATTTTTGTTGGGTACAACTCTAAAAGGAAAAGCTATCATCTGTATCATCCATAAAATAAATGCATTTTGGTTAGCTGTGATGTTGTTTTTGTGGAAGATGCAATTCAGCCATTACCTTCATGCACTAAGGAGAAATCAATTAGCTCCAAAGATGTGCATGACACTTTGATGCCTCTTTTTACAGGTAGGCAGTCAAGTATTGGTCCAAATGAGGTGATTTCTCAGCCTTTACAAGTTCTACATGATGATCTAGATCATCCCATTTCTTTATACAGATTTACATAATGCACTTGATGAGAGAGCTAATATAGAGGAGGCAAAAACTATGCTTAAATGGCTTGTGCAAACTTTAAGAGATACCAAATTAAATGCATCTCTGCCATATCACACTCATTCAGGCTCTCATAGTGCTTCATTTGCATTAGATTTCTATGTGATGGTTGCCTCTAGTCTTTGTGACAAGAATGAGCCCCTTTCATTTGACATAACACAAAATGAAAAAAATTGGATGGCTGCTATGCAATCAAATATGATGCTATTATGAAGAATGGCACCTGTTCATTATGTGATTTGGCTCTAGACAAAAAGGCCATTAGCACTCAATGGGTAAACAAGCTGAAATGTAAGCCTTTTTAATGGAACAATGGATAGGTATAAGACTAGGCTTGTTGCAAAAGGTTATGCTCAAGAGAGAGGCATTGATTTTGATGAGAGCTTTGCACCCACTTGCCGAATGACCAACATTCATAGCATCAATGCACTTGCAGCTCCTCATGGTTGGAATGTACATCAGTTGGAGATTTTATTTAAATTTTTGAATGGTGATTTACATGAAGAAGTGTATGTATTTCGGCCTCATGATTTTGTGCAGAGAGGGCATGAAAAAAGTGTGTATGTGTGTATGTGTGTATGTATGTATGTGTGTATGTATGTATGTGTGTATGTATGTATGTATGTATGCATGTATGTATGTATGTATGTATGTGTGTATGTGAGTATGTGTGTGTGTATGTATCTCTATATCTCTCTCTTTCTCTCTCTTTATCTCTCTCTCTCATATATATATATATATATATATATATATATATATATATATATATATATATATATATATATATATATATATATATATATATATATATATATATATATATATATATATATTTATCTCACGCTTTCATCTCTCCCTCTCCCTTTCTCTCTCTCTATCTCTATTTCTAATAAAGAACATAACAATCACTTACATCTATGTGTGTGTATGTCTCTCTAGCTTTCTCTCTTTATCTCTCTCTTTCAATTCTCTCTCTCATTCTCTCTCTCTCTCTCTCTTAATTTTGCTTTCTCTTTCATCTCTTTCTCTCTCTCTTTCGTCTCTTTATCTCTCTCTCTAACTCTCTTAATCTCTCTCTCTCTCTCTCTCTCTCTCTTTCTCTCTCTCTAAACAAAATAATCAGTTACATTGATGTAATTCTTCAAATCGATGTTAGCAAAGCCCAATCAATGTCGTCTCTCATCAAATTGCAAAGAGCCAATGCCAAAAAGCTCCTGCAAAATCAAAGAAAAGGGAATTTAGAAAAGGGAAAACATAGAGAAAGAGAAAAGGTGAAAGTACGTGCATCACTTAGACAAGCACAATGTACACACATGTGGAAACTCGACACTAGTAGTACATGGTTCAAAATAGTAGCAAATGTGGAACTTTTTCTCTGAGATCCAATTATGTTAAAACATGTCACTATAAGCATCGGTATGAGTGTCGATATTTCTAGCATATTACCGACTAACATACCGATGTCTATATCAGTGCATATACCAGTGGCCATAAATTTTGATGCATATATCGACAACAATATTCTAATGGTTATATCGACGGTCAAGTGACCGTCAGTATGACTTAAGTGGTCTTTCCAGGCATTTCCAACGGTCACATTGGTGTCGAATCATGACCATCAGTATGGTTGGCATTGGTATACCCCTCATATGTTGTAGTGAAAAAGAAGAAAAGAAATGAAAAGATATATGACAAGACATCACGTAAGCATGCATGACAAGATGTATGCATCATATTCATGGATTCAAATAGAAATAGAGAAGCCCACTTTTTTCTTTTTTTCTAAGTGCTGGAAAAATCCACACTTCTCTTTGTACTGTTGTCAAAAATTATAGAGCGCTATCTTCTTCTTTATATGGTAATGTGGAGAATAGTGATGTTTTTCTAATTGGTCTCTAAATTCCTTCCATAGAACTGGACCAAATTGTGTCTGAGTCTACAAATACAACTTCCATCATAGCTTTGTGATGCCATGCAGGTGTAGAATCCCAACCTTTGCCTTTAACTCCTCAGTGAATTGTCAAAGATTAAAGAAATATTCTAGCTCTTGAATCGATGCCTCAAGATCTTTGCCACTCTTCTTGTCACCATCAAAATCATTCAATTTTGCCTTCTTGAAGACTTGGTTGAAGGCAAACCAACCATCTCCATATCTTCATAATTGCCTTTTTGACTTCATCTAGGCACACTACATGTTCTTGTACCTTCATCCACTTTATCATTCAGCTCCATGAACATATTTGTGGTTCATTGTGGTTGCTTTCCACCTCATTCTTTGTGTTTTTATCCAAGAAGCTTATGAATAATCTCATCTTGCTCACGAATCTTTTGTGTCAAAGCTTGCACTTTTGCCCAAGATCGATTCTACTCTGATATTAGTTGTAATGCTTCCTTAACCATAAGTCAACCCCAATCATAAGCTTTTAGATCACTCAAGAATAATAGAAGAGAGAAAAATAGAACTTGCACAAGATAAGAGTAAATTTGACATGGATAGATAATATATGACCTAGAGAAAGAGAAGTTGTGGTATTATAGATTTGAATTAATAAATATAATAGCTTTGAAAATAGCTTCATAACAAAGCTTGGACCTCTCGACCATCCTCGAGCTATCACAATCTCATTCACACTCGCAGTCTCAATCACACTCTCACTCTCAATCCACTACTAGAAATAGGGGGCGTAGCAACACCCCCATTGAAAAAAAAAGCAGAAGCATCGCATAAGCGACAAAACTTTTTTCTTATTAAAAAAAGATGACCCATCACATAAGCGATGCAGAGCATCGGTTATGCCATGCTTAAAATGGCCGTCGAAAATAGTGTCGCTATCTAGCGATGCTCTTACTGATGTTGGAAAACTGCTTGCGACATTAGAGCATCGGATAAGGGTCCTAATATTTTAGAGCATCGCATAAGCGACGCTCTGGAATGTTATAAAAAATTTGATTTCTCCCAGCACATTTGTGCCAAGATTGAGACGCGCGTGTGAGAGAGAGAGAGAAAGAGAGAGAGAGAGAGAGAGAGAGAGAGAGAGAGAGAGAGAGAGAGAGAGAGAGAGGTAGAGAGAGAGAGAGCTACATGCACACACAACCTCAAGGAAGCACAAAGGTACGCTCACACACACACATACACACACATGTACACATGCATACACACACACATATACACACATAGACACACACATATATACACATAGACACACACACATAGACACATACACATACAGACGTAGACACACATAGACACACATAGACACACATACATAGATCCTTATTGATTTCATTTATTTCTTCTATTGTTAAATCTAGTTACCACGTAACCAAGTTCACCATGTATAAGATTCGTGTCTTTTGAGCTAGCATGTGATAGTTGCTTAAAAGAAGCAACAATACTAGAATCCTATGTTTTACATAAAGAATCAATACCTTTGATTCTAATATGCTGTCCAAAATCCCACATATTAGTGATCATTCGAGTTTGAAAAAGAAATTAAATTAGTAAAGAGAAACTAATATACATATATGAAAAAAAATATTATTAAAATAAAATTACCTTTTGTTCACAACCTATCATTAACTCTCTCTGCTCATTTGAGATTCCTTGATTATTTGTGTTGGCACGTTGCAAATGAGTATATAGCCAATCCGTGAAAGAAGATATATTTGTACTCTCATTATTATCGAGATTGCATCTATATCTTTTCTTTCTCCATCTTTTACTTGGGAGATTTTGAAGTTCTGTTCATACTCGCTATGGAATGCTTGCATGCATTCGGTATTATATGATACAAAAGTAGAAACATAATTTTTTTCTTGAAATGTAAAAAAAATGGAACTCCCTTACCTAATAATACCTCATCTATTATTTTTGAAGAAGTCTTGGTGCATGCACGTGGAGATTCTTCATGAACTCGTTCAAGGTACTCACTAACATAGTACATGCACTCTTCAAGCATCCAACCCTTTGCCATGGATCCTTCTAGTTTCGCTCTTTGCCACACATAACCTTTTAATATTCCCATAAATTGCTTGACCCAAAACATCCGTGGAGTGTTGACAACACCTACAATCTTTATTTCATCTACAAGATGGACTAATAAATGAACCTGAATATCAAAAAATGAAGTAGGAAGCTCTTTCTCCATCAAACATAGTAGCTCTTTGCATTCACGTTTCTTTTGTGGGATCCAGTTTTTCTCAATCTCTTTTGATGTAATCCACCTATACATATCATAAAAAAATTATTAAGAAGTTAATTCAAAAATAAAAGATATCAAATATTCATATATATTAAATATAAAAGTATCATAATTACTTTATAAGCAATCTAAGACGATAGATCACATCTCGTACTCCTTTCATTGTACATCCATTGATAACCAAAGGTAAAATATGTTTCAAATGCCAATCATGGGTCTTTTACCCAGAAAAGATCTTATCATCCATAGTAAACATGTTTTGGAAAGATGCCCCATATCCTGTAGGAGTCTGAATCAATTCAATCCTATTGTTGATAGTCTGTATCTCTTTTGTCGTAAGTACCCAAGGAGCAAGTGCATAAGTCGTTTCTTGTCGATGTCTATAAAAAACTGGCCATAAATTTGGTTTTGAGTTTTGATCCTTCAAATCGTTCCTTGATGCTATGGTATCTTTTAGTCCAAGAAGATGTTGCCATAATGAATAACCAATATTCTTGAATATGTGCATAAGATCAAGAAGATGACATAATTTTAACTCTTTCAAATACTCCAAATTGATATATTCTCTACGAGTGATAATTTTCTTTCACTATCCCACGTTCAGCCAGAAATGCATTAAAATCAGAAGACATATATTCCCCCCCTCGATCAGAACGGAGGGTGCCCATTTTACATGCTGACAGATTTTCAGCCAAAACCAAAATCTGTTTGAAGCACATGAACACTTCCGACTTTGCCTTCAATGGATATACCCATGCATGCCTGGAAAAATCATTGATGAAAGTCACGAAGTAAAGATAATTCCCAAAAGAAGGTGTTTGCATAGGACCACAAACATCACTATGTACAAGCTGCAATTTCTGAGTAGCCCGAACTGAACCATCTTTTGGAAAGGATGAACGCTGCATTTTGCCCAAAATACAGCCTTCACAAACATGTTTTCCAGGTGCCTCAAGTTTGGGCAACGAGGACACCATTTCAGATTTCTGCAGGCATAGCAAACTAGCAAAATTCAGATGACCAAAGCGTGCATGCCAAAGCTTTGCATCTGACATAGCCTGAGAATCATTTACTGCACATGCCAAATCATTTACAGATCTTTCATAGTCTATGAGCTTATACAGCCCACGACATAAAATGCCAGAAGCAATAATCACATCGCCATTTGACAGATCATGAACAGTACACCTGTCATCAATAAATTTCACAACCAAGCCAATCTTGGCTAATGCAGAAACTGATAGAAGGTTCTTTTTTATCCTTGGCACAAATAAAGCATCTGACAAGGTGAAAGAACTACCATCAGCAGTAGTCAAAATGATCTTACCAACTCCCATAATAGAATAAGAGGAGTTGTTGGCGCATGTAACAGTATTCCCTGTAGGGGCAGGCTCGATTGAAGAGAAGAAACTACGCTGCAAGGTAATATGTTTGGCTGCCCCACTGTCAAAATACCAAACATCTGAGTCTACAATAGACATGCACTGATCATGAGAAGATGGGTCAAAACTGCAGACAGTACTAAACGCCCATTCTTCTTCCTGCATAAGATTTGTAGACTCTATTTTTGGTGTAGAGGCCTCTGCAACAACCATTCCAGCCTCTTTCTTCTTTGCCTCTTTAGCAGCCAGTTTTGGACAATTCTTTATGATATGATCATTCCCTTTATAATACTTACAAAACAATTTCTGCTTTTCTGATTCTTCTCATCTTTATCTTCCTTCTTCGAATATGTAGAATTAGCAGATTTCTGCTCACTACTTGAAGAGCTCCATTTTCCTTTGCCCTTCTGGCTAGTTAGGAAAGCTTGATTTGTAACTCGCATAATGGACCTGTTTTGCCTGGACTCATCTTCCTGCAACAGAACAGAGACTAACTCCTCAAATGATAAGGCATTTGGATTGCCTTTCATCATCAACCGAAGAGTAGAAGCAAAACTCTAATATGAATCAGGAAGACCATTTAGAGCAGTCTGCACAAGTGAGCTATCTGGTATAACCTCATCAGCAGAAATCAACTCTTCCTTCAAGTCTTTGATCTTTGTTAGGAAACTATCCATAGAATCACCTTCATTCATGTGCTCACTCTCCTGTTTTCGGAGGTAAGCAACACGAGCCTCATTCCTAGCTTGGTACAATGTGGTAAGTGTATCCCAAGCATCCTTAGCTTTTCTGCAAGAGCGAATGTGAGGAATAATGGCACGTTTGACAGACAAAGCTATCAATGCATGTGCCTAGGCATCTTTGCCATCCCATCGAATCTACTCTACAGTAGGTGCAGCAAAAACAACAGCACGAACAGGAATCTGTGGAATATCATCTTCGACATCATCTTCATCAGCTCTAGCACCTGTATTTGTAGTACCTGTAGTTAGAGGAGTAACAGGACGTCTTTCAACACCCTGCACAATGTTCCACAATCCTTTTGCAACCAATACATGGGGCATCATATAAGCCCATAATGGGTAGTTGGTACCATCCAACTTATTCTCAACAGCCAACATACGGAATACATCACTGCTTTAAGCCATGGCCGGTGACTAAAATACCTTGATGCAAAAAATTGACTGTATCTCAAAAAAGTTGAACACAATTGCCCCGACGAATTCTACTAAACCTGTAGCAGACTTCGAGACGCTTATACTAGCAAACAGAAACTGGTATATACCTTTGGCAGAAAAAGACAAAATAGCTTGCACAAGCACTGCGATAATGCGTTCGGAGGCCGAAACGAGCTCAGATCGCGATTTTGGCACCACAAAGCGAAGCCGTTTTGATCTCAGAAACACGCTAAGTATGCTCACCAAAATTCGAGCAATTCTGAGACTGCAAACGGAGGAGTGTCGACGGCACCCTAGATGAAGCGACGACCTGCTTTGATACCAATTGTTGGAGATAGATGTCTGCGGAAGCATGCGAACAACACAAGGAAGAAGAAAAAGCTTGGAGAACAAGCACACAATACTGAATGTATTACTAGAGAATGTACAAAGATAAGTAGCCCATTAGGGCGATAGGCATATATACAAGCCGGGGGAAAGAAACCTCCTAAAGAGGGAAAAACGTGCCCCGGCGGTCCTAGTGTGTTCACACGCATCACTACCTAAATATATCAACATATATGTATGTATCTATGTATATATGTGCATGTATGTATGTGCATATGTATATGTGTATATGCATGTATCTGCATGTGCATGTGCATGTGTAAGTGTATATGCATATGTATGTGTATGTGCATGTGCATGTGCATGTGTATGTGTGTATATGTATGTATGTGCATGTATATGTGTGTAATATATGTGTGTATGTATGTGCATGTATATGTGTGTGTATATGTATGTATGTACATATGTATATGTGTATATGCATGTACGTGCATGTGTAAGTGTACATGCGTATGTATGTGTATGTGCATGTGCATGTGTATGTGTGTGTATATGTATATATGGGCATGTGCATGTGTAAGAGTATGTGTGTATATATGTGTATGTGCATGTGCATGTGTATGTGTGTGTATATGTATGTGCATGTATATGTGTAAGTGTATGTGTATATGTGTGTATGTGCATGTATATGTGTATATGTATGTATGTGCATGTGTGTGTATGTGCATATTTGTGTGTACGTATGTGCATATATATGTGTATATATGTGTATGTATGTGTATATATATGTATGTGCATATGTATGTGTATGTGTATAAACATACATAAGTGTATGTATATGCATGTGTATATGTATGAAACATGCATGTGCGTGCATGGATGCATTTCCATTTGCATCCATGTGCATGCATGTGTATGTGCATGCATGTGGATGTGCATATACATGTACTTAAGTATATATTAATGTGTGTATGTGTATGTATATATGCAATAATGCATGCATGCAAATCTTTTTATGTGGTTGTAGAAATGTTTGTGCATATGCATGTGTATGTGTGTGTATGTGTAAGTGTATGTGCACATGTATGTGTGTGTATATATGTGTGTGTATGTGCGTGTGTATATGTGTATATGTGTGAACATGAATCTTCATCATGTATAAGTGTATATGTGCATATCAATAAGTGTGAGTATGATAATTAATGAAAATAACACAATTCAAATGATATACAAAGAATGGAAATTGTACTTACAATAGTTAGCCATATTTTTTGCTTGATTAGCTTCTTGAATAACTTGCAATAAAGAGAGGGAGAGAGAGAGAGAGATAATTCAAAGAGAGAAAGAGGTAGAAAGAGAGAAATAGAGAGCAAGAGAGACAATCAGATAGAGATTAGACAAAACAACAATTCTGCAAGCGATTGTTTCAGCTCATAAGTGCAGCGCAATTTGAACCTTGGAGAGCTCTTCGATCAGATGCATGTAGATGCTGATCGAAGAGCCTCCAACATTTTATTTTTTTTGTCAAAAACACATCATGTAAGCAATGTTAACGTGTCGTGCAGATAGCGTCACATACACGACGATTATTAGCGTCGCTTATGCAAATTAGTGTCGCTTATATGATGCTTTTTTTAATCGTTACTTTAGTGATGCTCGATGTGAGTGTCACATATCCCATCACACGTCGATAGAAACATCAAATTTTTCATCGTTTAATCGACGTTCCATGCTCGACGCTTGTTGCAATGCTTTATGCAATTTTATAGGAATGAAATTGTGTTGCATTAATCGTCGCTATGCGCCCGTATTCCTTGTAGTGATCTCACTCTCAATCACAAGGTAATTCTCTTATTTTCGGTCTCCTCTTGTATGACACAACAAACGTTTCTCAAAACATAGTTGACCTACTTCCCAAGAAAGTACATGATCCACTAGATCTAGCAAAAGTCACCTCTCTATATATTGCATGTAAAACTTTCACCAAAAGCATGCATCTTTATCAATCAAAGTGCTTTCTTGAGGAGAACTTGTCCAAAATTAAAAGTAAATCAATGAAAAAATATACCCGAAGACATCATGTAAGTATGCATTATGCATCAAAATCATGGATTCAAATAGGAATAGAGAAGCCCACTTTCTTTTCTGTTTTCTTTTAAGTTGGAATATTCCACACTTTTCTTTGTACTCATGAACACACAAGATATGTTTTTCATTCTCATATTGACGAAAATTGTAGAACTCTATCATCTTCTCCATATGGTAGTGAAGAGAAAAAGTAACATTTCTTGGCTTGCTCTCTCAATTCCTTCCATAGAACCGAACCAAAATGTATCACAGTTTGCATATAAAGGTTCCATCAAAGTTTGTGATGCTGCAAAGGTATATGATCTCAAGCTTTGCCTCGAACTCCTCACTGAATTGTCAAAGATCAAAGAAATCCTCTAGCTCTTCAATCCATGCCTTGAAATCTTTGCCACATTGCTTCTAATCATCAAAATCGTTCAATTTTCCTTCTTGAAGACTTGGTCAAGGGAAAACTCACTAGCCTCCATATCTTCATAAGTGCCCTTCTATCTTTCTCTAGGCATGCTAGATGTTTATGCCCTTCATCCACTTTATCATTCAGCTCGACAAACATATTTTTGGTGCCTTTTGGTTGCTTTCCACCTCGTTCTTTGCGTAATTCTCCAAGCAGCTTTTGAATAAGCTCCTCTTACTCATGAATCTTTTGTGTCAAACTTTCCATCATTGCTAGGGATTGATTCCACTCTAATACCACTTGTGGTGCTTTCTCAATCACACGCTTCTCATCACTCAAGAATAGTAGAAGAGAGAGAAACAAAACTTGCACAAGATAAGAGAAAATCTGATGTGAAAGAGTAGACAAGATATGACACAAGGAAAGAGAAGTTGTGGTATTATAGATTTGAATCAATCGATACAATAGCTTTAAACAATAGCTTTGAAGAATAGCTTTGGAAAATAACTTCCTAATGAAACCTCGACCTCCCGACCACCCCGGAAGTATCACAATATCATTCACACTTGCACTATCAATCACATTCTCAATCACAAGGTAATTCTCTTATTTTCGGCCTCCTCATGCATGATGGAGCAAATCTTTCTCAAAACATAGTTGATGAGCCTATCTATCCTCACGATTTTCCTAAAGGGTATGCCATACGGCCTCAAGGAGAGCGAAGAGGCATTGGCTCACAAAAGGGGCAACAACGCTTACCTCTAACTGATGCGACCAAGAATCAAAAGCGTTTTTGTCTATTCTGATGTGGAGACCTTGACATAAAAAAACATTTGGTGCAACGTCTACACAATGAATGTTTCCTTTTTCACGGCCTAGTTTCTACTTGCCTTGATCCATCAAAGTGACTTTGGGGTGAATAGAGTTGCGTGGCAAGTCCATAATTTGAAGCAAGGGATCAAGGAGACCCGCCTTAGGTTTTGTAGCATGTGCAAAGGATTTGAGGTTAAAGCCGTCCCCCAGCATGTCCCAAGCACCGAGCATGCAACCTGCGAATTCTGAGAAGGATTGTTTCGTAAAGCTTCATGGAGTGCCATTCGTGCCCCTTTTGGGTGAGATAAGGAATTCGTGCACGAAGCAACACTTAAGAGAAAGCTTTTGGGTGAGATAAGGAATTCGTGCACGAAGCAACACTTAGGAGAAAGCTTTTCTAAGCAGACACGAGCAAAACTCGCACTTGTTCTTCATTTTTGTTGTACACTCACCATGAAGATGAATCGATGTGTTGAATTTGCGCATTGTATCTATTCGAATATAATTATTGCCACCTCTCTTATCATTGAAGCATAAACATTCATGCTGACTGCTTTTCTTAAAGCAAACACGAGAAGGAAAATTGTATTGATGGACTGGTAAAAATTGAAGCCAGACAAGCTATCACAGAAAAAATACATATGAAATCTGGAGGCAGAATACAAAGGTGAGAGAGACTCTCTTCAATTGTGAGTTGGGACTTTTCAATCCTTTTTTAGAGTACAAATGCTACCCCCCTCAGGGAGGGCAGAACTTGGAAGTGTAAGCTTCTCAATCTTATTTTCTTCAAGGCAGCCAGCCATACAGGGGAAATAAAGATCCTGGTTTTCCATATTGTCCAAACAATCTCAGCTCTTTAGAGGTGCCATAAAGCTAGCTAGATCAAAAATGTAGCAGGTGTAGCTCAAGTGTAAGCACCACCTCCTTTACTTGTCAATCCGCAGAGACATGGAGGATATGAAGATCGTGAGGAATTGCGGTGAGCAAATCTGAGTGACAAGCACATACATGCATGCACACACACATACACACACACACGCACAAAAGGTAAGATAGCAAAGATAGCAACAATGGAAGTTTCTATTAGCAAGCTCAAAGAAGTTTACAACACTTAAGCATAAGTTCACTCTCCAACTAGCTCTCTCAAAGATGCTAACCTCAAAAATGAGATCTCTCACTCTTTTTATAGTTTTTAGACTAGTTTCGGCCCTCTCCAGAACTAGTATCCAGCCTAGTTAAAAATTAGGTTCCAAGGCTTATTTGAGGGCTCAAATGAAATCTAAAAATTATGAAAATTTATATGTAGATACTTCTAATGCTCCTCAAGCTCGAGGAGGACTCCTCGACTTGCACAAAAGCGAGCTACAAAAAGGTGAAATGATATTTACAATGGTTTTAGTTGTCAAAATCACTCTCTTTATTGGGGTTTCTTTTAAAAATTTGACATACACTTCTTGGAGCTCCCTACTTGCTCCTTCTTGTGTGTCCACTTCTTTGACACGTTCGTACACCTCCTTCTTGACCTTGAGTGCTAACAGTCCCCCCTCCCCTCTAGAGTCTTTCATCCCTGACAGACCCTTGTTGTAGTGGGTATTCCATGTGGTACTTTGAGAGGTAGTGTCCACCACGTATCGACAAGAGTTGTGTGTCTTCCAAATTTAGCTGAGTTGGTTGCCCTGCTCTTCATGTTGTTACACCTAGCCTTGATAGTTTTTTATCCCTTTGTATATACAACTTCCTTGGATTCCAGCATGATGATGTATTTGTAAAATTTCAAAAATTGCTAGCTTTGAATTGCTTCCTAGGTATTGATGTTGTCCCATTGATGTCCTCTAGATATTTCAAATATGATGTTCATAGGAGTCATGCCAAGTACTCATAACCCATAGTGAATGATGGGTAAGTGTGTCCATGCATGGGTTGAAGAAAATATGTGCCTTGTGCACGGCCTTGTAATGTGGCCCTATGCTTACTTAATTGAGATGCATTTCAAAATGTATGGTGCAAAAAATTTTGGGTCTTGAGCTAAGTTCTCAAGGGCATGCTGACGAAGAGGTTTCCTGATCTAACATTGTGATAGTGTTGCCAAACTAGGTGATTCTTGCCAATGTGAAAGATCAATCAATGTTCATCTCTTCTTATGGTACTTTCATCATGGTGATTGACCATGGGCATCTCTTCCATTGTTGATGGATGTCCTTGTTGATGATTCACTGATGAATTTCTTCAGCGCATGGTCCTGGTCCTTCTTCTCTCTCTTTTTTTTGTCTTAACAATGTCACAAAACAAGAAGAAGAAAGAGGTTAGAATCAATAAAAATAGTTGACATATGTCAATGTGCTTTTGTGGTTGGGACTCTCAAATGTGTCTATGCGCAGCCGTGTAATGTGGCCCTATATTAATGAATAGTTTGGAAATTCATGACTTGAATGGTGCAAAAGACAGGGTTGTGCAAGGAGCGCATGGTTTTCGCATGTCGAGGCTTTCAATTTTACTTGTAGAAGTTGATTCAATCTTTGTTGGAGGTAGCCATTGAATCTCCAAATGATGCAATCAGTTGATGCTTGAATGACAATTGATCATTCCTCCTTATAGGCATCCATTTTAGAACAGTGTTTGGCTGTGTACAGATCACTTGTGGACTCTTCATCTTTGGATGGTTTCATGAACTTTGTATCCCTCGTGGTTGGCTCTTTGGTTCTGTGGATGCTACGAGTGCTCTTGGCTTCCAAACCCATAGCCTTGATGATTGTCTTCTTACTATTGCCAAAGAGATGAATTGATCTTCTTTTGGTCTCTATGCTTGGTTCCGATTCTTGCTTCACCTTGGCTTCTTTGTTGAGACTTTTCTCGTGAGTGAGAGCATAGGGTTTTGTGCATATAAGAAAGCCTTGGGTACCCACATGTGTAATCATGCTTGTTGAGCTACAACTAATTTCTTTGGCACACGAATTTGTACATTATTGTGGTCAGCCTTGATCGATCCCTTCAGTACCCAAATTTGTTAGATTCCTTGAGGTTTTCCTAGTTTCTTGGTTCTTCTTTTTGCATGGTTGGCTTTCTTGGATGGGAATTGTTTGGGCAAGACTGGTGGTTGCTCTCCTTTTAATACCCAAATCTATTTCATGCCCGGAACTACCTTCTTCTTGAATTCTCTTTTTCTATTTGATACAGTAGTTCTCTTGTACTGTTTTACTTGCCTCTTTGAGTGAATTGTTGTGACTATAGTAGTCTTTGAAAAAGAAGAGGGGTTCGCTTGCCTTTGAGGTTGTTATTCCATGATTGAGTCCTTCTGGATCATAGAGCTTTTGACATATACAACATCTTCTTCTCTAAGATAAGTCTTAGAAGAACCAAGAGAATGTGTGATACCGGGATTTATGATCATGCAATTCTCTAAGTCTAATGTAATGCATTGCTCATGTACCCAAACTTGAAGAAGTTGAATTCCTAGATTTAAGCTAACTGCATTGTCATAGATCCAATCTTGACCCAAGATAAGTGGTTCCATAAGGTCCTCATCTTGACATACTAGCATTTTGATTGTCATTGGGACATCGTGAGGATAGATGGGAAGTTCCACCTCGCCCACACAAGGCGTTTCGACACCTCCTAGTCCTATGAGATAGGCTTCTATGGAATTGATGTTTAATTGTAGATCTTGGTAGTATGAGAGTCTAACTGCACTACTTGCTGCACCTTAGTCAATCAAATCTTGCACAGTCCTTACGCTCGTTCCTTGTCCTACCTCTATGGTCACAAAGGGATGTCGATCGATTATTCGAGAAGCAAGTACACTTGATGTTTGGCACATATCCATATGATACCTAGGAGCATCTTGAGCCTCTGCTCTAGAGTAATCTCTACCCTGTCTCCTCAATTTCATTTTCTGGATGCGCTCTAAGGCCTCTGCTTGAGCTTCTTCTCGAAGTCACCTCTCTTCTTCTTTACTTTGAGTTGCTCTAGCATCTCATCAGTGAGGGGTTCCTGATATAACTTCACTCTACAACCACTAATGTAGTTGGGTAGGACCTCACCTTGTAATGTAGCTAACTAACCGCTCGGCTTGTCGATATTCTATTGATTATCTTTGGTCCATAGCCATGCTTTTCTAGATTTCTCCCATGCTGCTTTATTGTATATACCAAGACTCTCTCCAGCTTTTAAGCCTTTAACCTTCACATGGGCATCAAAGTAGGCTTTTTTCCCCTTCTTAGCAGCATAGATGTTGATATATTTAGGTAGTGATGTGTGTGAACACTCTAGGACCGCCAAGGCACTTTTTTCCCTCTTTAGGAGGTTTTTTCCCCCGGCTTGTATATACACCTATTGCCCCAATGGGCTACTTATCTTTGTACATTCTCTAGTGACACATTCAGTATTGTGTGTTGTGCTCCAAGCTTCTTCTTCTTCCTTGTGCTGTTCGCATGCTTCCGCAGACATCTATCTCCAACAATTGGTATCAAAGCAGGTCGTGGCTTCATCTAGGGCACCGTTGACACTCCTCCGATTGTAGTCTCAAAATCGCACGAATTTTGGTGAGCATACTCAGCATGTTTTCAAGATCAAAACAACTTCGTTTTGTCGTGCCGAAATCATTATCTGAGCTCGTTTCGGCCTCCAAACGCACTATCATAGCGCTTGTGCAGGCTATTTCATCTTTTTATGCCAAAGGTATATACCAGTTTCTATTCGCTAGTATAAGCGTCTCAAACTCTCCTACAGGTTTAGTAGAATTCTTCTGGGCAGTTCTGTTCAACTTTTTGAGATACAGTCAATTTTCTACATCAAGGTATTTTAGTCACTGACCATGGCTGAAAGTAGTGATGTATTCCGTATGTTGGCTGTTGAGGATAAGTTGGATGGTATCAACTACCCATTATGGGCTCATATAATGCGACATGTGTTGGTTGCAAAAGGACTGTGGAACATTGTGCAAGGTGTCGAAAAACGTACTATCACACCTGCAACTGTTACAATTGCAGGTACTGAAGCTGATGCAAAAGGTGTCGAAGATGGTGATATTCTGCATATTCCTGTTCGTGCTTCGGTTTCTACTGCACCTACTGCAGAGTAGATTTGTTGGGATGGCAGAGATGCCCAGGCACATGCATTGATAGCTTTGAGTGTCAAACATGCCATTATTCCTCACATTCGCTTTTGCAGAACAGCTAAGGATGCTTGGGATACACTTAGCACATTGTACCAAGCTAGGAATGAGGCTCGTGTTGCTTACCTCCGAAAATAGTTGGAGAGTGAGCACATGAATGAAGGTGATTCTATGGACAGTTTCCTAATGAAGATCAAAGACTTGAAGGAACAGTTGATTTCTGCTGATGAGGTTATACCAGATAGCTCACTTGTGCAGACCGTTCTGAATGCTCTTCCTGATTCATATCAGAGTTTTGCTTCTACTCTTTGGTTGATGATGAAAGGCAATCCAAATGCCTTATCATTTGAGGAGTTAGTCTCTGTTTTGTTGTAGGAATATCAGTCCAAGCAGAACAGGTCCATTATGTGAGTTGTAGATCAAGCTTTCCTGGCTAGTCAGAAGGGCAAAGGAAAATGGAGCTCTTCAACTAGTAAGCAGAAATATGCTAATTCTGCATATTCGAAGAAGGAAGATAAAGATGAGAAGAAATCACAAAAGCAGAAATTGTTTTGTAAGTAATGTAAAGGGAATGATCACATCATAAAGAACTGTCCAAAATTGGTTGCTAAAGAGGCAAAGAAGAAAGAGGTTGGAATGGTTGTTGCAGAGGCCTCTACACCAAAAATAGAGTCTGTTAATCTTGTGCAGGAAGAAGAATGGGTGTTTACTACTGTCTATAGTTTTGACACATCTTCTCATGAGAAGTGCATGTCTGTAGTAGACTCAGATGTTTGGTATTTTGACAGTGGGGTGACCAAACATATTACCTCGCAGTGCAGTTTCTTCTCTTCACTCGAGCCTGCCCCTATAGGGAATACTGTTACATGTGCCAAGAACTCCTCTTATCCTGTTATGGAAGTTGGTAAGATCATTTTGAGTAGTGGTGATGGTAGTTCTTTCACTTTGTCAGATGCTTTATTTGTGCCAAGGATCAAGAAGAACCTGTTATCAGTTTCTGCATTAGCCAAGATTGGCTTGGTTGTGAAATTTGTTGATGACAGGTGTACAATTCATGATCTGTCAAATGGCGATGTGATTATTGCTTCTGGCATTTTATGTCATGGGTTGTATAAGCTCATAGACTATGAAAGATCTGTAAATTATTTGGCATGTGCAGTAAATGATTCTCAGGCTATGTGAGACGCAAAGCTTTGGCATGCACGCTTTGGCCATCTGAATTTTGCTAGTTTGCTACGCCTGCAAAAATCTGAAATGGTGTGCTCTTTGCCCAAACTTGAGGCACGTGGAAAACATGTTTGTGAAGGCTGTATTTTGGGCAAAATGCAGCATTCGTCCTTTCCAAAAGATGGTTCAGTTCGGGCTACTCAGAAATTACACTTTGTACATAGTGATGTTTGTGGTCCTATGCAGACACCTTCTTTTGGAAATTATCTTTACTTCGTGACTTTCATTGATGATTTTTCCAGGCATGCATAGGTATATCCATTGAAGGCAAAGTCCAAAGTGTTCATGTGCTTCAAACAGTTTTTGGTTTTGGTTGAAAATCTGTCAGCATGTAAAATGGGCACCCTCTGTTTTGATCAAGAAGGGAATATATGTCTTCTGATTTGAATGCATTTCTGGCTGAACGTGGGATAAAACACCAGTGTACAGTGCCATATACACCTCAGCAGAATGGAGTTGCTGAACGAAAGAACAGGTCACTCATGGAGTTGGCGAGGTGTATGGTCAAGAGTCAGGCTTTACCACATAGTTTTTGGCTTGAGGTTGTCATGTGTGCAGCATATGTACTGAACAAGTGTCCCACTAAAGCGTTGCAGCCTATCACTCCATATGAGGCTTGGCATGATCGCAAGCCATCTGTTGCTCATGTGCGTGTTTTTGGTTGTTTGGCATATGCATTAGTGTGTGAACAACATCACATAAAATTGGATGATAAAGTAGTAAAATGTATTTTTGTTGGGTACAGTTTCGAAAGTAAAGGCTATCATCTGTATCATCCATAGACTAAACACATTCTGGTTAGCCGTGATGTTGTTTTTGTGGAAGATGCTATTCAGCCATTGCTTTCATGTACTAAGGAGACATCTGTTAGCTCCAAAGACATGTATGATACTTTGCTGCGTCTTTTCACAGGTGGACAATCTAGTGCTGGTCCTAATGAGGCAACTTCTCAGCCTTTGCAGGTTTCATCTGATGATGCAGATCATTCCATTTCTGATGCAGATTTACATAATGCACTTATTGATGAGAGAGCTGATATTGAGCAGGCAAGAACTATGCCAAAATGGCTGGTGCAGACCTTGCGTGAGAGCAAATTAGATGCACCTCTGTCATATCGTACTCGATCAAGCTCTCATAATGCCTCTTTTGCATCAAATTGCTATGCTATGGCTGCATCTAGTCTTTGTGATGATACTGAGCCTGTTTTGTTTGATGAAGCACAAAATTTAGAAAATTGGATGGCTGCTATGCAATCTAAATATGATTCAATAATGAAGAATGGTACTTGGTCCTTATGTGACTTGCCTCCTGGCAAGAAGGCCATTGGCACTAAGTGGGTATTCAAGCTGAAGCGAAAACCTGATGATACAATTGACACGAATAAGGCTAGGCTTGTTGCAAAGGGTTATGCACAGGAAAGAGGCATTGATTTTGATGAGACCTTTGCACCTACATGTTGTATGACTACTGTTCGGAGCATCTGTGCACTTGTAGCTCATCATGGTTGGAATGTACATCAGTTGGACATTAAAACTGCATTTCTGAATGATGACTTGCATGAAGAAGTGTATGTTTTTCAGCCCCGTGGCCTTGTGCAGAAAGGGCATGAGAACCAAGTGTGCCGGTTAAAGAAGGCATTATATGGTTTAAAGCAAGCACCACGTGCTTGGTATGAAAAGATACATGCCTACCTGATTGCACATGGTTTTGAGGACAGTCCAACTGAAAGCACCTTATATGTTAAGCGTGCTAATGATGTACTTGTGATCATTGTGGTTTATGTTGATGACATGCTTCTGGTCCTCATGAGAGGCATATTGCTAATTTTAAGGCTGATTTGCATGCCTCATTTGAGATATCTATTTTGGGGCATTTGCATCATTATTTGGGCATTCAGTTTATGCACATTGACGGTGGAATGGCTTTGTGCCAAACGAAATATATTGACACATTATTGCAATGTTTTGGCCTTGAAGACTGTAAGGCTATTGTCACTCCTATGGAGACAGGTTTATGATTGAGTATTCATGATGCTAGAGATGCATTTGATGATGTTCTCTATCAGCAGGCTGTTGGATGCTTGATTTACTTATGCATTACTCGGCCAGATATTCAGTTTGCTGTCTCACAGATGAGCAGGTTTATGCATTGCCCAGGAGTCAAGCATTGGCAGGCGGTTAAGTGTATCTTTCGCTACTTGAGTGGTACTCGGCTACTTGGGTTGTTTTATCCCAAGGGGGGATCACCACTGCCAGATTTGCATGCTTTTTCTTACTCTGATTGTGTTGCTTGCTATGACACTCGTGTGTCCACTAGTGGCTTTTGCTTCATGCTTGGTAGCTCTTCTATATCTTGGTTGAGTAAGAAGCAACCTACAGTGGCCACTTCCAGTTGTGAGGCCGAGTATAGGGCAGCTTTCATAGCGATTGTTGAGTGTGTGTGGCTCAAACGCCTTATGGCTGATTTGGGTGTTGGTCAGTCTTCTGCCACCACCATCTTCACTGACAGTCAGAGTGCATTGACAGTTGGGAGGAACCCTATGTTCCATGCTCGCATTAAGCACATTGAGGTGCATTATCATTATGTCACGGAGAGGTTCTCTGCTGGGAGATCAGCTTGGCATATGTGCCCATGCAGGAGACCATTGCAGACCTTTTCACGAAGGCTCTACCTAGGGAGAAGTTTGAAGCTTTCCGCAAAGCTTTGGGCTTACTTCCTTTTGTGAGTGATTTCCACATAGCTTGGCACTTCCTTATACATTAGTGCCAGCTACTTGTTCACCGCATCACTCCCAGGGGGGATTTGTTGATATATTTAGGTAGTGATGTGTGTGAACACTCTAGGACTGCTGGGGTACTTTTTCCCCTCTTTAGGAGGTTTTTTTCCCCCAGCTTTTATATATGCCTATTGCCTTAATGGGCTACTTATCTTTGTACATTCTCTAGTAATACATTCAGTATTGTGTGTTGTGCTCCAAGCTTCTTCTTCTTCCTTGTGTTGTTCGCGTTGTCGGAAGGATTTCCTCACTTTAATTGTCATATGGAAAAATAAAAATATTTTGTTTTAGAGTCGGTTTAATGAAATCTCTCTCTCATATTTTTTTAATGCTTTGATTTAATTTGACTAAACTCTTCTCTTGGGTACCTGAAGAAAAAAGAGAAAAATATGTTCTGAATAGAGATTGGATGATTAATTGAACAGTTACTTGGAATCTTCATTTTTTATGTTCATTTCTAAGTGATTTATGTATATCCTCAATTATATAAAGATAATTATGTGCCTATGAATATAGGGTTTATGTCATAAAAGAATAAGAGTACATTTAAGTTCATAAATTGATTAGTTTTTTATAATTTATATGTGTATATATGTTAATATGATTGGGTATGTATGCCTATGTGTTAGGATTAATATTTATATACTATGTGATTATACTTTGTGATTTATTTTTGTTTTAAAAACCATAAATGTTTATTTAATTGATTTATAAATTCACAAAAATAACATTAAGTAGATAATTAAGTTATAATATTGATATAATTATTTAATATAGTTTTCTATAAAAGGTTTTACGCGTAAATTTAATAGATAAGTAGTGTGTTAATTAATAGTTAAAATTGGTATGCATGTTATTAACTAGTTAACTAACTACTAAACTAACTATTTATCTAACTAGTTAACTAACCATCTGCATGATTCGTATAAACTAAAAATGCATCTATATATGTGTGTTTGAATGATTTTTTTTTACTAACGTCTTCTTCTGCAGGTGCGTACGTGTTTTTCTGAGAGGCAGAGAGAGAGAATGAGAGAGAGAGAGAGGGACAGAGATTTAGAGAGACACGGCTGTTGTCGGAGACGTCGGAGTATCTGGAAGAGAGAGATTTATGGACAATTAGCAATGCACACAGATAAGTTTGCGCTTTTAGACAGAGAGAGGGGGGGAAAAGAGCAGCTGTGTAATGCACCCAAGAGGGAGATTGA
The DNA here is from genome assembly GCA_020310875.1 of Ceratopteris richardii. Classification (NCBI taxonomy): domain Eukaryota; kingdom Viridiplantae; phylum Streptophyta; class Polypodiopsida; order Polypodiales; family Pteridaceae; genus Ceratopteris; species Ceratopteris richardii. Next base: position 119,277,344 of record CM035441.1, on the reverse strand, counting down.
GGATCTGATGGCAGAAGATCAATGAGAGAGATTTGCATCACATCTCAATTACACGCGACTATAAAACTGTTAGCTTACTATTCCATTCTACTTTGTAGAGATTATGCTGGGCGCTCAAAGAGGTAAGCTGATCGGATTTTTGTTTTTTTTTTCTTTCTTCCCGAGCAGTCGTAGAGCTCATGTGTACAGTCGCAGCTAAGAAGTTGTTCTTTATTTTTTTTCCCCACATCCGTTAGAAGCTGCATTTATACAGGTCATGCTCATATCAATCTGTTAATGTCGCAGAACGGAAGGAATACCTAGTTTTTCAAAGTTGTTGAAGTGCATAATGGTTTTCTAGGAAGGTTATGTGAGCAATGAAGTGATGGGGCATTGGCTCCCATTGTTGTTTACTGGTTATACGCTGGATTTTACCATCTGTTGCCTTCTTTGAACAGTTATAGACTTCATGCACGGGCAGAAGAGTCTAAGAACATTGTTTCTTTCTCAAATGTTGTCAAAGGTGTCCTCTTTCATCAAACACTGCAAGCTGCAGTCGCTCTTTCAATGTTTCAGGTAACATCAAGGAGGGTTGTGATGGAGAGGCCTGTGCAACCAAACATATGGATTCAGATCATTCAAATTGGAATCGCAATGTTTGCGATGGACACTTGGCAATACTTGATACATTGATACATGCATGTGAATAGATTCTTGCATCGCCATGTGCACTCATAGCATCACAAACTGGTTGTTCCCTATGCTATTGGGGCTTCATACAACCATCTTTTGGAAGGCTTATTGCTTGATACTGTAGGGGGTGCTATTTCATTTTTAGTGTCTAGAATGACACCAAAAACATCCGTTTTTTTTTTTCTTTTCATTTGCAATGTTCAAAATTGTAGATCATCATTGTGGGCTACGGCTTCCTGGTTGTGCATCAGTGGCAACGAGCTAGTTTTTGGTGGAGAGAGAGAAAAAGGCATAGGACAGAGAGAGAATGACACGTTGATGGCGACTCATGGATTCAGCGCTGTAGATGTGCTAGTGAGAGAGACGACAAAGTAGAGACACGAGAGGAGGATGTCATGAGATAGTTTTCCCTCTGATTATGCATGGGAGACCGATAATATATATTTTGCAAAAGAAGACTTACTTTATATTAGAAAAACGTCACTCCATAGGATTTTTTAAAAACATGATTGTAGTGTAGCAGCTCTCTAAGAGAGCAAATGCAATCTGCTTTTCTTTTAGACAGAGAACATGTCCTTTTCGTTTTTATCTCCCCATCCCTTCTTTTTTGACTGGACCACGAAAGGCAATTTTATAAATATATGATTGTGCCATAGCTTGTCAAGGCTCGATAGCTTAAGTTCATAAGCATATGATGCATAATCGCTAAGAAACAGAAGCTGATGGGGGGGGGAAATGATTTTTTTCGGGTAGCAATTGAGGAGGTGATAGGGAAGTGAATTCCCCACCCCCTCAAGCTTCTTCTGATTGTAGAGGATAAGACAGGTTGTGATGCGCTAAAGACAGAAAGAGAAAGGGAGAGAGAGAGAGAGAGAGAGAGAGAGAGAGAGCGATGCATAAGTATAAATGTGAGTTTTTACAGATGCATGTATGTGCATGTTTATGTTGCATGTGTGTGCATGAAGGTTAATATGAATGTTTGTGATATGCATGTGCATGCATGTATGATGCATGTATGCATATGAATGTTATACAGTTAGCATGTGTATATGTGCATGTATAAATGTATGCATGCATGCATATGTATGCTAGCAAGTAGAGTACATGTGTATTCATAGCATGCATGATGTATGATTATATGCATGAGAGTATGAAAAGTATGTTTGAATGTGTTAATATTATATTTTAGGATGTTATGCATGTTTTTACATATGAGTATAAGTTAGATATGCATGTGTTAAGATAGGTAAACATAAATAATTATGCATATCCATGAGTGATATAAGTGTATGAATGCATATTGGTATGTGTGCTTATGTAAACTATTAAGTGCATGTTTTTTTTTAATATATGTAAGTATATATATATATATATATATATATATATATATATATATATATATATATATATATATATATATATATATATATATATATATATATATATATATATATATATACATGAGTGGTTAATGCTTATCTATGCATGTAAATGCATATGTATACATGTGAAGTGTGATGTATTTATGCATATGTAGGTATGATTAGTATGAGTGTATGTGATATGAAAAATAAATGCATGTTTGTATGCATGATGATATGCATGTATGCATGAGAGATATTGAAGTGTTATATGATGCATGTTTACATGTAAACAAATGTGAGTTTTTATAGATGTCTTCAAATACATGAAAGTTAGGAAGTTAGAAGTTTATATATACATATATTAGTATAGGTTTAAGTTAAGTATTGAATGCTAAATGAGTGTTTTATATTTATTAAAAAACATACTTATGTTTTTTTTACTAACGTCTTCTTCTGCAGATCATTGAAGAAATTGCAAAGGAGAATACGAGAATACAAACCTACGAGCTTACAAGCTTACAAATTGCGACATTTGAAGATTGTTCATTGAGAACTATTAAGTTGTATAGGATTATTTACAAAGAGATTGTACTAGCACTTATGATAAGCTTTTGTATAGGCTTAAATCCTAAAGTTTTTCTAGCACTTACACTTTTCGATATAATTAAGATTTTATTTTGAACTTTCATATGTCTATACATTTAGCAATGATAAGGAAAATTGTTATGATAAATGAGAAATTATAAAGTTCTTTTGATCTTAGTTTTCAGATTGCACTCAAATAGATTAGAAACCTATAGTTTTTATCACTCCTAAACTGAAAAATCAACCTAAGACCCTAAGCATACTTAAAAGCACGCTGCGTGCAGTCACACGGTTAGGTTAGCGTGATTCTTTTAGATGAATGTCAACCTCCCTTCACACCCCTCTACGATAACCTTGGTGAACCCGACGTGAAACGTGACGATAGTGTGCCTAGGACTTACATTCATTTTCAGTTTTAATTTAAATTTCTAATTTTATTTTCTTCTTGTATGCAGGAAAATTGAAGATTGAAGTTGTGACAAAACGAGAAGAGTTTGCTGTTTCCTTTTTGCCTTTGTGTTGAGGACTGGTCGTAAGATCTGAGCACCTCCACGGGAAGAAGGATTTCCAACCGGTGGAGCTTCGTCGCTTCAAACCCCACCTTCAACATTCAAGAGAATCAAGACATATTCACAGTCATTTTAGTTTTGTGTTTAGGATTGTTTAATCATTCACTTTAGAACCTCTTCAGCAAAGCAATTATCAAGTAAGGTGTTTATTTTAAGTTCTTTATTTTTAGTTTATACACATCACTTAAAAAGAAAGTTGTTTTCATTAGCATTAGGATTTAAGCACTTTTATATTTGCATTAAAAAAGTATTTAAAACCTTTCTTTTTTATTTAGGAAAGATAATTTTTACTTAAAACATTTGAAATATCTACATTTTAGATTTTAGGAGAAGTTATTTTTTGCATCATTATTAAAAAGAAAAACATTTTAAGTTTTGAAAAAGAAAGATTGTTTGTTTTATTTTCATTGCATAAAAAGAAAGCTTATAGCGTAAAAATAGTTTAAATTTAGGTTTCTTTTGACTTATAGTTAATGCTTTTATTTCTTCAAAGAAATTAATTTTAAAGAAATTAATAGTAAACTAAAAGACTTAAATCAAGAAAAACTATTTTATAAAAATTACCTTATTAAAAAATTCCTTTAAAATTGAAGAAGTTTAAAAAATTTTAAAAACTCTAAAAAAAGTTCTGAAAGAGTAAGTATAAGAGATAAGTCAAAATTTACGTTTTTGAAATCAAAAATATTTTAGGAAAAGAAGATTAGAATTAGTAAAGCCTAGGACTAGGGTAAAGCCATTCGTGGCTTTATCAACTAGTGATAGATTTAGGCAATTTAGAGAGCAATTAGATCCGGCTATTAGGGAACTTCTTCTCCATTCGAAGCGTTATCAAGAACGCAAGATGGAGGAGATGTTCAAGAACATGATGATAGAAAAGCAAGGGACACGTACAGTCCAAGCTATTCTAAAAGAGAAAGGAAAATTTACTGGATTGAACATTACAGAATACCTGGATGCATTTGAGGAGCAAGTGCAAATCCAGGGATTACCTGAATATGTTTTAGTTAAATACTTTAGTCGAGTAGTTTCTAGTTCAATTCTAGAATCTATACAAGAGCATGCCGAAAAAACTTGGGAGGAATTTAGAAAGGAACTTCATAAAATGTTCTACCTCGAGGATTTTAGCCAGCACAGTCGAGAAGGTTTTTGCGTTGGTTAAACACTGTTAAGAGCAATGAGTCTTTAACTCATCTTCACGGTGAGTTTATGAGATGTCTGGCTCAACTTCCTGAAGATGATAGAAATGCTATAATCCCAGATGTAATTATATATTTTCTTAAGATACTTAATCCTGAAGATAGGGCTGAAATTGAAAGGCGAATAGAGGAGCCAGGAAAAAGGTATGGGTTAACTGATGACTGGGAGAAGGTCAAAAAAGAGATAGAGGCTGTTGCTCAAATGAAGCAAAGGCAAACGATTTTGTATGCTAAACCTAATGCTTCTCAGCCTAGAGAGATTCCTACTACAAGGCAAGTTGATATGCCAATGCCTACTACTACCGCTACGGCTAATAATGCAGCTGCTACTAAAGCTCCCATAGAATTTCAATTGGATATTCTATGTAAACAAATGGAAAATATCATGAACATGCAAGCATCTCTTTCAAAAGAGGTTTCCAATTTGAATAAACAAGTTTATTCCATGAGCTTTAATGATCCAGGGGCTAGCAGTAGTGGTGCAGGGCAAGCACCGCCTATTCAAGCAGTTATGCCTCAGTATGTTCCACCTCAACCAGGCTTTCAGCCAGCACCACAGCAAGCTCCTCAATTTGCTTCTCAACAAGCTCCTCAGATTTCTGTACAACCACCCTTTCAAAGAAATAATGAGAAAAGGGGGACTGGCGGGAAGCGCTGTGTTTGGTGCGATAGTTAGGAGCACACATCATTTGCTTGTGAAGAATTAAAAAGTGCTAAGGCGAATCAATTAGTTGTAGAAATAGATAGAAGATTATGTGACTTTAGGTCACGTCTTCGTTTGTCCGTCAATTGGGGCAAAGGAGGGATGAAAAAGCTTTATGAAAATTTAACAGTCTCAGATGCAACTGCCAGTACTTCGGTTGCAAGACTAGAGCCGGTCGAAAATTGCAAATGTTGAGGAAAAACGGAGACGAGAAGATCAACAGGATGATGTAGAAGAAGGTGATAGAAGGGTAACTAGGAGGCAAACAAGAGAAGATGAAAAGAAAACTGATAAAAAAGTTCAGTTTGATGAATCAAATTTATCTCAAGAAGAGAAGAGAAAAATGATAAAGGAAGGCAAAAAGCCGACCGATGAAAATGTTCAACCTCAAGAAGATTAGAAGAAAGTGGAAAAAGAAACCTCTAAACCTGAAAATAAAGAGGATCAAAAGCAAAATGAAGAGAAAGGGAAGAAGAAGGGTAGAAGAGCTCCACGTGCTATTATGATTTCTGAGCTCGAAAACAAAAATGATGCTAGGGAGATTTTAAATGACATTCTTCTAAAAAGTCAAGTAACGATGTCACTTGAGCAAGTGTTTTCCATAGCGAAACCGGAGTTCAAGGACAGTTTTATTCGACTTATTAGAAGAAGACGCTTTCCTTTGCCACAAGATGAAGACATGCAAGACGTGGCAGAAGAAACCCTAGCTATGAATGATGCAGTTACATTAAGTGAAAGTGACTATGAGGATGATGAAGAATTTACAACGGGTAGTGTAAATAGAAATTTTCTAGGACCCATACAACCTGATGAAGAAATGATAAAGAGTGAGAGTAAATTCAATTTTACTTTTTGGGCAAGAGGCACACCAGAAGTAAAGATTAGAATTGGAGATGAGAAGGATTCCTGTTTAGCTTTGGCTCTTATTGACTCGGGGTCAGAGATAAACGTGATTTCAAAAAAGTTCTTTGACAAATTTAGATGGCCAATCGATAAAGAACATGGTTGGCGGATGAGAACAGCTGACAATGGCTCTGGCATTTTATTGGGTGCATGTGCGAATGTGCCTATAATGATAGGTGGTGTTCGAGAAGAGTTTCACTTCTTCGTTCAAGATAATTGTTCATATGAAGTGATTCGCGGACAGCCATTTATAGCTGAAATGAGAATGGAAACAAAAGCAATGAATGACGGATCAGCGTATGCAAGAATTCGATCCAAATCAAGGATGGATTCTTTGCAAATTATGATGGTTTGCCCAAACCACACTAGAAATAGAAAGAGCTTAAGAAGAAATCCCATTGACTCGATCAGTCATGTTTGTGATGATCCACTGGCTGTAAGAGAATATGGAGCATGTTCTGCTAGACTCCACTATTGAGCGAGACAATAGTGGACGTTGTTTTGATGTCTCGCCTATCAATGAACATAAATTTGAAGACTACTTAATTTGTACTCCTACAACTAGCTTACACTATATTACTAAAGAAAACTTTACAAAAACATTTAGAAAACAAACTGAAAAATATTTTAGAAAAACCGGATTAATTTCAAGTGACGAGAAAATTGAATGTATAATTGAATTATCAAAAAGTTCCACTCTATTAGAAGAGCTAGAAAGTGTCTCTCATGAAAATTTAGAATCAAATATGATAATTCTTAACTCTATTCAAGAGTATGAGATTATTAGTGAATTTATCCTAGAACATGAAGTTAGCATAGAAACTAAATACAAAACTGTAGAAAAGAAAATAAAGCCTGTAGCTCAACCCTTACCCAAAGATAGTCATGACATACTTCGTCGAGTATCAAATGATCCTATTCTTAGAGATCGATCTGAGATAGGTCACATATTTACTGAGGAGAGTAAGAAAAATATTAAATTCGGTGATGAATTTCTTTCTCAAGTTGAAAAAGAGCAGTTTACCAAGATGATTGTTCGTCATGGTAAAGCTTTTTCTTTATTCCCTCATGAGATAGGATGTGCAGACCCAAAGTTAGTAGCTCCAATGATTATTTTCACAGTACCACATATTCCTTGGAATCTTCGTCTGATTCCAATTCCAAAGGCTCATTTACCTGAGCTAATGAGACTGTTAAAGGAGAAGATTGCCATGAGAATCTTGGAACCATCCTTAGCACCATACTCTAATAGGTGGTTCACGGTACCGAAAAAGAGTGGGAAGCTACGCTTTATTCAGGACCTGCAGCCTGTGAATAAAGTCACTATTAGGAATGTAGGAACGGGTCCCATTGTAGATGAGTTTGCCGAGGTATTTGCTGGTCACTCCATCTATTCAATGGGAGACCTGTATTCAGGGTATGATCAGTTTCAATTAGCAATTGAGAGTCGAGATGTGACCAATATGAAGACTCCTTTGGGTTTAGTACGTATGTGTACTTTACCACAAGAAGCAACGAATTATGTGGCACACATGATGAATGCTATGAATCTGGTCCTACATGACTTTATCCCAAAAGTGACAATGCCTTTTATTGATGAAATTCCAATAAAAGGGTGCGTGGAAAAAGAAAAGGATGAAAGTTTAGATTCATTTGGTTGCAGAAAGTTTGTTTCTAACCATATTTTAGATTGTGAAAAGATATTTGAAAGATTTGAAGAGGTTGGACTAACTTTCTCCCTAGAGAAATCAACTTTTGGTGTTAATGAAGTGCTAATAGTTGGGCATTTATGTGGCCATTATGGTCATAGACCCTATCCAGCAAAAGTTGATGCCATTAGTAGGATTTCTGAGAGATGTCGCAATGTTAGTGAAGTAAGGAGATTCCTAGGTGCATGCGTTTTCTATGTCATCTAGATCCCTCACTTTGCTCATGTAGCGAATCCGCTTTATGATTTATTGAGAAAAAGAAAGAAATTCTTTTGGACTGATGAGCATTCCAGAACTATGAGGCGACTAAAGCAATTGCTTATCAATGCTCCTATTTTGAAACGTATTGACTATACAGGAAATAAGCCTGTAATCCTAACCGTTGACACTAGTCCTATTGGTATAGGCTGGGTCATTGGGCAGGATGACGAAGAGGAGCAAAGATACGCAGTTCGCTTTGGAGCGAAGATTCTTCATGATACTCAAAAGAATTACCCGCAAATTAAGAGAGAACTGTGGGGATTACTTACATCTTTAAAAACAGATAAAGAGTACTTTATAGGAGCTAATGTAATATTAGAGACCGATTGTCTTCCATTAATAGGTTTAATAGCTAATTGTTCATCTCTGAATATAGCTATGCTACGATGGATAGCCTATATTAAATTCATTAATCCTGCTTTTGTTCATATAGCCGGTAAACATAACACCGTTGCTGATATGCTTTCAAGAGCAAAATTCGACAATAATAGTGAAGCATTAAAAAATCATACTAATTTAATAAATTATGAAACATCTACCTATACGTATGAGAGATTTAGAGAAAACGATTATGAAGGAGAGTGGCGAGATATAGGAAACTATCTGAGTTCATTTCAACCTTCCCCAAGCTGGTCTTCAAATCGATTCCGGAACATCAGGAAGAAGTCTTTCAACTTTTTCTTGAAAGATGGATATCTTTGGAGACATGCTAGAGGAAAGGTTCGAAACCCTCAAAGAGTTCTAGGTTTGAAGGTTTTTCAAGTGCAAGTTATGCAAGAGATGCACGAAAGCCTTTGGGCTGGTCATAAAGGCTTTGTAGCTACATATGAAAAGATTAGGGAAAGCTACTGGTGGCGGAGGATGTATGTAACTGTTAAAGAATTTGTGAGCACTTGTAGTACATGCCAATTACATTCCTCTGTTATGCATAGAGATCCCCTTCACCCGACCTATCCACCTTGTATCCATTACAAGTGGGTAGTTCACCTTGTGACTATGCCTAAAAGCAATAATGGCATGAGATATATTGTTCTTGCACGAGAGGATTTGACAAATCATGTCGAGGGTAGAGCGCTTCGCTCGAATACTACTTATAATGTATGCGTATTCCTTTTGGAAGAAGTATTATCCAGATTTGGATATATAGAAAAAGTAGTAGCGGATAGAGGTGAGTTAGATGCGAGAGAGGCAAGAGAATTCTTTGCACAGCATGGGATTCGATTGTCTCTTACGACTGCCTATAACCCAGAAGCGAACGGTAAAATAGAACGAGGTCATCCTTCCATAGTGAAGGCCATTTCGAAAGCTTGCCATGGAGATATTGGTCAATGGCCAAAATATCTCGCATTTGCTCTTTGGGCTGATAGAATGACGTACACGAGAACAACTGGTTTTATGCCAGCTGAACTCATGTACTGTCAAAAACCATTATTTCCCATCCATACTCAGGTAGTTAATTGGATGAGTCTAGGTTGGAAAGATAATATTTCAAGAGAAGACTTATTAGGACTTCGAATTAAGCAATTAAAACAAGGAAATGAAAATCTTAAAGAAGCAATAAAAAAAGTAAAAACATCTAGATTGAAAAATAAATTATATTTTGATAAGAAACATAGATTGAGACCGCAACCAATAGAGTGGTGACTGGGTGCTTGTATATGATAGTACATTTGGTACTCAATACGATGCACGTCGGAAACTAACTAAACGTTGGTTCGGACCTTATGTTGTTGTTTCAATTTATGAAACCGGTACATATAAATTACGTGAATTTAATGGTTCTATGCTAAAGAATTTGATTGCAGGGAAAAGAATAAAGCTGTTTAGAAGAAGAGAAAGCAGTAAATTCAAATTGGACGAAGACTTTTTGGAGGACGACAATGAAGATGAATAAAAATGATCAGGTGAAAGAGTTCTAAACTTTACTTATTTTCTAGTTGCTAATATGATTTTTTATTGATGCATTTCATGAGTAGATATGTACATCCTTCTTATAAGAAAGGAAGATTATTAAAATTATGAAACAATGAATTTAAAACTGAAGTAGGAATGTGTATGAAGAGAAGATAAGAATTAGAGACCCTATGGCTTTCATAAGGATAGGAGAGGGAACACTTGACTTGCGAATCCTAGTAGAAGTAAAACTTATTTTATGTAGGTAAACTACCTTAACTTCCAAACCATGTCGCTAATGAGATCCTAGTTCCCAATATAGCATTCCTCTAGAACCTCTGCTTTGAATAGGGGTTAAGCATTTCCCCTCTAACAAAAAAGTTGCGAAAAAAGAAAAGAAAGATACATAAAGCAGTACATTAACGGTCGCTGCATTATGAGAAACAAAGAAAAAAAGATGAGAAAAAGAAAAATTAAAAAAGAAAATGAAAAAGAAAGAAAAAGAAAAAGAAAAAAGTTATCATGATTCAGTTGTGGTCTCGAAACCACTTCTGAAATTTATACGGGCAATATGAGGCGGATTTATGCTATAGAGGAATTAGTTAGATGCATCTTATGGCAAGTGGCTAGGGAATGAGGGATAGACCATTTATATAAAATATTTATTACTTTTGAACGGGTTAATAGAAGAGCAAGTACCACAACTATCTGATTGACTTCTATAGGACTTTCTAAAACTTGTTTTCAATTTCATGCATTGAACGAAAAAGTTTGTGATTCAAGTTTGCATAATTTTAAAAAATTTTCTTAACTATCAGAAGATGTACTTACCTTTAGGAGCATATTTCATATAGTTTTGAAGAAAATAGTTCAAGAAATATTTTTCAAAAGAATTTGATACTGCTTTCCTATTGAACTGCAGGTTGGCCCATCGAGGACGATGTGCAGGTTTGGTGGGGGCAGATGTCGGAAGGATTTCCTCACTTTAATTGTCATATGGAAAAATAAAAATATTTTGTCGGTTAAATGAAATCTCTCTCTCATATTTTTTTAATGCTTTGATTTAATTTGACTGAACTCTTCTCTTGGGTACCTGCAGAAAAAAGAGAAAAATATATTCTAAATAGAGATTGGATGATTAATTGAACACTTACTTGGAATCTTCATTTTTTATGTCCATTTCTAAGTGATTTATGTATATCCATAATTATATAAAGATAATTATGTGCCTATGAATATAGGGTTTATGCCATAAGTATGAGTTGTGCACCTATATTTATGTGCTTGCATGAACCTAAGCCCGGTTAAAAATAATGGAGTTTCATAAAAGAATAAGAGTACATTTAAGTTCATAAATCGATTAGTTTTTTATAATTTATATGTGTATATATGTTAATATGATTGAGTATGTATGCCTATGTGTTAGGATTAATATTTATATACTATGTGATTATACTTTGTGATTAATTTTTGTTTTAAAAACCATAAATGTTTATTTAATTGATCTATAAATTCACAAAAATAACATTAAGTAGATAATTAAGTTATAATATTGATATAATTATTTAATATATTTTTCTATAAAAACGTTTTACGCGTAAATTTTATAGATAAGTAGTGTGTTAATTAATAGTTAAAATTGGTATGCATGTTATTAACTAGTTAACTAACTAATAAACTAACTATTTATCTAACTAGTTAACTAACCATCTGCATGATTCATATAAACTAAAAATGCATCTATATATGTGTGTTTGAATGATTTTTTTTTACTAACGCCTTCTTCTGCAGGTGTGTACGTGTTTTTTAGAGAGGCAGAGAGAGAGAGGGAGATAGATTTAGAGAGGCACGGCTATTGTCGGAGACGTCGGAGTATCTGGAAGAGAGAGATTTATGGACAATTAGCAATGCACGTAGATAAGTTGGCGATTTTAGACAGAGAGAGGGGGAAAAGAGCAGCTGTGTAATGCACCCAAGAGGGAGATTGAGGGTCTGATGGCAGAAGATCAATGAGAGAGATTTGCATCACATCTCAATTACACGCGACTGTAAAACTGTTAGCTTACTATTCCATTCTACTTTGTAGAGATTATGCTGGGTGCTCAAAGAGGTAAGCTGATCGGATTTTTTTTTTCTTTCTTCCCGAGCAGTCGTACAACTCATGTGTACAGTCGCAGCTAAGAAGTTGTTCTTTATTTTTTTTCCTCGCATCCGTTAGAAGCTGCATTTATACAGGTCATGCTCATATCAATCTGTTAATGTCGCAGAACGGAAGGAATACCTAGTTTTTCAAAGTTGTTGAAGTGCATGATGGTTTTCTGGGAAGGTTATGTGAGCGATGAAGTGATGGGGCATTGGGTCCCATTGTTGTTTACTGGTTAAACGTTGGATTTTACCATCTGTTGCCTTCTTTGAACGGTTATAGACTTCATGCACGGGCAGAAGAGTCTAAGAACATTGTTTCTTTCTCAAATGTTGTCAAAGGTGTCCTCTTTCATCAAACACTGCAAGCTGCAGTCGCTCTTTCAATGTTTCAGGTAACATCAAGGAGGGTTGTGATTGAGAGGCCTGTGCAACCAAACATATGGATTCAGGTCATTCAAATTGGAATCGCAATGTTTGCGATGGACACTTGGCAATACTTGATACATCGATACATGCATGTGAATAGATTCTTGCATCGCCATGTGCACTCACAGCATCACAAAGTGGTTGTTCCCTATGCTATTGGGGCTTTATACAACCATCTCTTGGAAGGCTTATTGCTTGATACTGTAGGGGGTGCTATTTCATTTTTAGTGCCTAGAATGACACCAAAAACATCCATTTTTTTCTTTTCATTTGCAGTGTTCAAAATTGTAGATCATCATTGTGGGCTACGGCTTCCTGGTTGTGCATCACTGGCAACGAGCTAGTTTTTGGTGGAGAGAGAGAAAAAGGCGTAGGACAGAGAGAGAATGACACGTTGATGGCGACTCATGGATTCAGTGCTGTAGATGTGCTAGTGAGAGAGACGGCAGAGTAGAGACACGAGAGGAGGATGTCATGAGATAGTTTTCCCTCTGATTATGCATGGGAGACCGATAATATATATTTTGCAAAAGAAGACTTATTTTATATTAGAAAAAAGTCACTCCATAGAATTTTTTAAAAACATGATTATAGTGTAGCAGCTCTCTAAGAGAGCAAATGCAATCTGCTTTTCTTTTAGACAGAGAACATGTCCTTTTGGTTTTTATCTCCCCATCCCTTCTTTTTTGAGTGGACCACGAAAGGCAATTTTATAAATATATGATTGTGCCATAGCTTGTCAAGGCTCGATAGCTTAAGTTCATAAGCATATGATGCATAATCGCTAAGAAACAGAAGCTGATGGGGGGGGAGTTGATTTTTTTCGAATAGCAATTGAGGAGGTGATAGGGAAGTGAATTCCCCACCCCCTCATGCTTCTTCTGATTGTAGAGGATAAGACAGGCTGTGATGCGCTAAAGACAGAAAGAGAAAGGGAGAGAGAGAGAGAGAGAGAGAGAGAGAGAGAGAGCGATGAATAAGTATAAATGTGAGTTTTTACAGATGCATGTATGTGCATGTTTATGTTGCATGTGTGTGCATGAAGGTTAATATGAATGTTTGTGATATGCATGTGCATGCATGTATGATGCATGTATGCATATGAATGTTATAGAGTTAGCATGTATATATGTGCATGTGTACATGTATGCATGCATGCATATGTATGCTAGCAAGTAGAGTACATGTGTATTCATAGCATGCATGATGTATGATTATATGCATGAGAGTATGAAAAGTATGTTTGAATGTGTTAATATTTTATTTTAGGATGTTTTGCATGTGTTTACATATGAGTATAAGTTAGATATGCATGTGTTAAGATAGGTAAACATAAATAATTATGCATATCCATGAGTGATATAAGTGTATGAATGCATATTGGTATGTGTGCTTATGTAAACTATTAAGTGCATGTTTTTTTTAATATATGTAAGTATATATATATATATACATGAGTGGTTAATGCTTATCTATGCATGTAAATGCATATGTATACATGTGAAGTGTGATGTATTTATGCATATGTAGGTATGATTAGTATGAGTGTATGTGATATGAAAAATAAATGCATGTTTGTATGCATGATGATATGCATGTATGCATGAGAGATATTGAAGTGTTATATGATGCATGTTTACATGTAAAAAAATGTGTGTTTTCATAGATGTCTTCAAATACATGAAAGTTAGGAAGTTAGAAGTTTATATATGCATATATTAGTATAGGTTTAAGTTAAGTATTGAATGTTAAATGAGTGTTTTATATTTATTAAAAAACATACTTATGTTTTTTTTGACTAACGTCTTCTTTTGCAGATCATTGAAGAAATTGCAAAGGAGAGTACGAGAATACAAACCTATGAGCTTACAAGCTTACAAATTGCGACATTTGAAGATTGTTCATTGAGAACTATTAAGTTGTATAGGATTATTTACAAAGAGATTGTACTAGCACTTATGATAAGCTTTTGTATAGGCTTAAATCCTAAAGTTTTTCTAGCACTTCCACTTTTCGATATAATTAAGATTTTATTTTGAACTTTCATATGTCTATACATTTAGCAATGATAAGGAAAATTGTTATGATAAATGAGAAATTATAAAGTTCTTTTGAATCTTAGTTTTCAGATTGCACTCAAATAGATTAGAAACCTATAGTTTTTTCACTCCTAAACTGAAAAATCAACCTAAGACCCTAAGCATACTTAGAAGCACCCTGCGTGCAGTCACACGGTTAGGTTAGCGTGATTCTTTAAGATGAACGTCAACCTCCCTTCACACCCCTCTATGACAACTTTGATGAAGAGCGTTGTTGATCATTCAGAGATGAAGAGCACTGTTGATCATTTATCATCTCCAGAGATTGAAAGCGCTAATGATCACAGGAAGAAGGGGAGTGCTACTAATCGAAGGGAAACAGAGGACGAAGGGAGGAGGCAGTAGAGAGTCTAATTCGATTAACGTTCTAATTGGATTAGCAAAAGCTCAAACGTTACTGTTGGAGAATTCTGAGATAGGAAGCTGTCATGCAGTAAGCAGGAGACGACTGAAGCAACAATCATGGTGAAGAAAGAGATTCTAAGTTGAAAAGTTGGAGGGAGAATATAATCCATTAGGAAGAGCTATATTTTAGCGCTGTACAGATAAGTTTTATAAGAGGAATTTTACCGGATGCTGAGGATTCATATTGCAGAAATTTAAAGAGGAAGACTCGCGACAGAATGATGGATGACAGAAAGGACCTCCATCATCTGAACGGTGGAGAGGGGTCGTTCTTCAGTAATAGAGGAGGAAGTTTTGAGCACTACAGATGAGAAGGGACCTGCCGACTTGTGGCGAATGAGAGAGAACAGAAAGATCATTATATACTGTTGTAGCATTGGTCGCAGAGGACAGAGAATAGCTGCATGAACGCACATCCTGCAGAAGAGGAGGTGATGCTAATTCCATTTCAGAAATCTGATGGACAACTGACTTCTATTGGTGATGCTGTCGATTATAAGATCTGTTGAGGACCTTCCGTTTAATACAAGGTATGATCAAAACTCCCATAATCTGAACATGAGCACACAGGTATCTTATGATATAGCTTTGCGTAAATAAAGAGAGAAATGACGAAAGGATTGGAGGAAAGTGCGCGCATATTAGGAGGAATTTTCACTTAGATCTATGTGAAATAAGAACTGTTAAGCAGTTGCTATGAGGTGAAATTTTGTCCTGACAGCATCATGTCGCAGGAATGTATGTATGTCAATCATTCTGAACATTCTTGATGGTAGTTTTTTATCTTCAAGTCTGAGGGAATGTAAATAGTTTGATTATACCTTCTTTCTCAGATCGCAGACTATTATAATATCACTCGATTACAGTCATCCTTGCATTATTTATTGTGCTACACAGTCGGAATTTGCTTATGCAGCTTCACACATTGAATGTAAAGGTTTATTATAGTGATGAATTAAGTTAGATATTTGTTTTGTTGAGGATCCCGCGATGTCTTCAACATTGAACTGAACAATTTTACTAAGGATTGTAATGTGCAGATGTAATGGATGATTCAAACGAAAATAAAAAGAGAGTACTTTTACCATATGCTTGAGTTTTGCTTTTGAATACATTGATCACACACAAAACATTGTGTTGTGGCCTCTAGAATATTAAAATGAGAATTGAAACAGTTTAGGATCGATGAAGCACACAGGAAATTTTCTTTGACGATGTTAGATGATTCTGACGAGACTTCTTGGGCAGCGTTCAGATTCTATGAATTGTTCTATGATTGCTTGTTAGAATTCCATCAAGAACAGTGATCTCAGTTTCGTACTCTGACTCTATCACATGTGAATCTAAATTAATACAGTACCATGTTATTGTATATTGCATATTGTTTGAGCATTGTTCAGATTCAAAGAGATGAAAAGTGACTGAGAAACGGAGGTGCAGAGTGTGTAATGGTCAAATGTGGGTCGAACCTCAAGTGTGGAAAGATCAATCATAGAAAAAGATTTCAAAGGCAGAACCTATAAAACATTGAAGAGCGAAGTTTAACGCTTAATAAAGACAACCTATTATTATTGATGAGACTGCTTTTATATGCATAAACCAATGCTCTTGCTTATGACTACTGACAACAACGATATTTGAATGTGAACTTTTGAATCAATTGTTATTTTTTTTTAGTGTTTTTTAATAAAGATGTTCAACTTAAGTATGATAACACAAAAATTTTGAGAAATGTATAATAAAAGAAATTGATTAATCAATAGTATAACTATTTTCCGAAATTAAACGTGTGTCATTTAATAAGCAAATTCGTTAGTATTAAAGCTTCCTATAGGTTTCACTTTAGCCGCCTTGTTATTAGTTTTGAATTCGCTTCATATGATTTCACTTTAGAAATACATAAGAGATGCATAAGAGACCAAACATGATGAGTGAAACTCTTATTTGATTGGATTGAATTCAGATGATTCGTTTTAATTTATCTTGAGTGTATGTTCTTTTAAGATTACTAAACGCTTGCTCCATCGTACATAAAGATGATGATAGAATTTGACTAAAGAACATTGGTATGAGTTTTAAACATATTGATTGTCCTTATTTTCTGATGATCTTTCAATGTCAAAGCATCCAATTGATTCACGAACGCTGGAATTGATTTTATGTTACATTCTCTATAATAAATGCATAACTTCTGCTACCTTCTTAGCAATCTTTTTTGGATTCTTCGGATCCACAAGGCTTGACAATTAAGTTCGAGATAAGGGAAAGGTTAGCAACCGTTCTAGTAGTTTTTGTATGACCAAAGACCGAAGGAAATGAACCATTAAAGTTGTGGAACTCTTACAAGGAAATTACAATTGACATATTAATGTGCTCCAAATTGGCAATTGCTCGAATAAAATTATTTGAGTTCTTCTTACCTAAGTATAAAGAAGAATATCATAGAATTGTACTCTTATTTGATATACATGAAAAAGAGTAAATATGATGAAGTTTTGAAGGTCTTAAATTGAACTACTAATCATTAAGTCTCCACTGCACCTGAGCTTGCTCCAAGCACCCTGCGTGCGCCGTATTTTCGACGGTTGGCCCGATCCACCGACCGTCGCTTTCGCGCCTACAACGTGCTCCCGTAGATGTCTATCTCCAACAATAGATCCCTGCAATAGCTCTCAATCATGTCTCTTCTAGTCGTGCTAAGTCAAAAATTCTAGATGAGAGCTCATGCCCCGTCCACTCGTGCTCTTGTGCTACCTTCAACGTAGGTATTAAGAAGTCTAATGAAAACACAACGTTTTGTCCAAAGACCATCTACAAGGGGTGGCTTGGAGTACCGTTTTATAGGCAACTCGATATGCCCAAACAGAATGATGTAGCTGTGTGTTCCAATCAGAGCGTTTATTATTTACCAGTTTTGTCAATACATTACATAGAATCTTATTTGTGCTCTTGGCTTGTCCGTTAGCTTGTGGATGATAGGGGGCAGATTTCTTATGAATCACCAAGAGTTCTTGGAGAAGGTTTTCAAATGACCTCATTCAAGAAGTGTGTGCCTCTATCACTTACTAACTCTATTGGTAACCCATATCTAGTGAACACGTCCTCAAATAAGAACTTAGTCATCGTTTGAGCATCGGTGTTTATTGTGGCCTTGACTTCCACCCACTTGGTAAGGTAATTGGTGGCTTCAATGATGTATTCTACATGGGAGTTTATAGTTGGGGAGTTAATAGGACCTACAAAGTCTATAACCCACTTTGAAAATGTGCATCCTCCTATCATTGGCCTCAAAGCCATCTCGTCTTTTCTAATCAAATATTGTGCACCTTGACATGTGTCACGTCTCTTCACAGAGGC
>CM035441.1:119119057-119254057 GCA_020310875.1 Ceratopteris richardii | reverse complement strand
CCATGTAATGTTATTAGTACTTGCTTGTACGTCTAACTCCTTTTTTGTTCTCTTTTGTCCTCGAGAGGTTACTAGTGCAATGTTATTTGGGTCCATCTGCTCACCTGGGGGACCATGCGAATGATAGCATATGTTTAAAGGACAAGTTGGATAAGGCTGTATTTTGGGAAAAATGCAGCGTTCCTCCTTCCCAAAAGAGGGTTCAATACAAGCTACTAAAAAATTGCAGCTTGTTCACAGTGGTGTATGTGGTCCTATGCAAACACCTTCTTTTGGGAACTACCTTTACTTCATGACTTTTATAAATGATGATTTGAAACCTGTTCTTTGCTTAATTCTCCAAGAAACTTCTGAATAAGCTGCTCTTGCTCATGAATCTCTTGTGTCAAACCTTCGATCGTTGCCAAGGATTGATTCCACTCTGATACCACTTGTGGTGCTTCCTCAATCATAAGTTATCCCTTATCACAAGCTTCTTATCACTCAAGAATACTAGAAGAGAGAGAAACAAAACTTGCACAAGATAAGAGAAAATGCAATGTGGAAGAGTAGACAAGATATGACCCAAAGAAAGAGAGGTTTTGCTGTTATAGATTTGAATCAATCAATACAATAGCTTTGGAAAATAGCTTTCTGATGAATCCTTGACCTCCCGATCACCCTTGAGCTATCACAATATCAATCACACTTGCAATGTCAATCACACTCTCAATCATAAGATAATTCTCTGATTTTCTGCCTCCTCATGCATGATGCAGCAAATCTTTCTCAGAACGGAGTTGATCAACCTATCTATCCTCACGATTGCCTGAAAGGGCATGTCATACCTCAGGGAAAGGTGTCGGCTCACAAAAGGCGCAAGAGCGCTTACCTCTAAGTGATGCGATCAAGAATCAAAAGCATTTTTGTCTATATTAATGTGGAGACCTTGAGATTCAAAAAAAAATTGGTTCAACTTTTGGACGATGAATGTTTCCTTTTTCACGGCCTGGTTTCTACTTGCCTTGACCCGCCTTAGCTTTTGTAGCATGTGCAAAGGATTTGAGGTTAAAGCCGTCCCCAGCATGTCCCAAGCACCGAGCATGCAACCTGCGAATTCTGAGAAGGATTGTTTCGTAAAGCTTCATGGAGTGCCATTCGTGCCCCTTTTGGGTAGGGGGTGGGATAAGGAAATCGTGCGCGAAGCAACACTTGAAAGTATTAACTGTAGAAGACACGATGAACAGACGGAGGCGGGATGAACACGAGCAAAACTCGCACATGTTCTTCATTTTTGTTTTACACTCACCATGAGTGGTGAATTCGCATTGCTACCTCTCTTAGTATTGAAGCATAAGCATTCACGCTGACTGCTTTTTTATAAAGCAAACAAGAAAAGCAACTTGTATTGATGGACTGTTACATAGGAGCCAGACAGGCTATCACAGAAAAAATACATATGAAATCTGGAGGCAGAATACAAAGCTGTGAGAGACTCTCTTCAGTTGTGAGTTGGGGCTTCTCAATCCTATTTTCAGAGCACAAATGCTACCCCCCTCAGGGAGGGCAGAACTTGGAAGTGTAAGCTTCTCAATCTTATTTTCTTCAAGTCAGCGATACAGGAGAAATAAAGGTTCCTGGTTTTCCATATTTCCCAAAGAATCTCAGCTCTTTAGAGGTGCCAAAAAGCTAGATCAAAACTGTAGCAGGCTTCAAGCAGGATGTCTTGGTAGCATGGTAAAGCTAGATCAAAACTGTAGCAGGATTCAAGCAGGATGTCTTGGTAGCATGGTACTCGATTCGAAAGAGAGATCAAGAGGCGCTTCCGGTTTTGCTATGGCTTCCACCGTTCCCTGGGGATGTTGCGACTTAGGTTCTCATGTAGAACTCATGAAGACTAATAGATGCGGCATCAAATGCCACTACCTATTTCCGTGCAGGAACCCCTTCAGGTGGTATCCGCTTTTTCAACCTCGTGGGCGATAGTTTTTTCAGTACACAGACAAGCTGACCACTCAAACAAGAGTAGTCCATCCAGATCGCATCTGATCTTTGTGTGGGATTACGAAGCGGTCATGGCATCTTTCTACGGATGGGTAGAGCACCTTAGTCAAGCAAGCATGACCGATGAGGAGCAAGATGGTTAGACCCAATGTGCCTCTGTCGACGCCATGAGACCATGGTAATCCACACAAAGGCCAGATGCGACCTCGATAACGTACTCTTGTTTGAGTGGCCAGCTTATCATGTACTGGAGAAACTCTCGTCCACTAGTCATGAAGAAGCAGATTTCACCTGAACGTGTTCCTGCACGAAAATACATAATAGCATTTGCTGCCCACTAGTTGTGAAGAAGCAGATTACGCCTGAACAGTTCTTGCACGAAAATAGGTAGTGGCATTTGATGCCGCTGTGAGTGAACAACCACAGTGGTGAAAGGTGAGAGAAATGGTAGAGAGAGAGAGAGAGAGAGATTCTGGGGTTGAAGTGTTAGTGAACAAACACTATGCCCCCAGACGATGAGCCAACGTTGCTGACAGCTGTGAATGAGAACGAGAGTAGCAAACGAGGCTCTGATTTATACAACTGTGTTAGGACATCGAGGTCTCTTTTGACGCTGTAGACAAGCTGTGCTCAATGTTGCTCTGCAAGCCTATGTCATGGCTGTTGAGCCTCTTTAGTCGCGCTCGCGTGGGACCGTGGATTCCTGTATGTTGTCGCTGCGGCGAAGGTTGAAGGGTCACGAATCAGGGTTAAAATTTGACACCGACTCCTTGATAAAACCATATAGTTGAATACATAAAAATATGATCCGAAACTCATTCCATCACAATTTAATTTACATCATAAGGCAAAGCAAGGTTTTACAATCATCCCTTTTTTATACAACAGAACTCTATCCCCGAACTCTTCCATGCAAAGCCATAAGCAAAACGCCCTTATCTCTCTGATTTATTCGACTGTGTGTTAGGACATATCGAGGTCCCTTTTGACGCTGTAGACAAGCTATTTGCTCGTATTTCCCTTTCTTACAAGATAGAAACAACGTCCTCCCCTGTCTACGCCGTTCATGGCCCATACGTTTTTAACTTTGAAACTTGAAAGTACAAGTACAACTTTACATGTGAATGGACATACTACCTGCCATACTCTCCATCCCACAAAACAGCGGTTACACTTTTTTTTTTTTTAAAATAAAGAAAGTTTGGCCTTAGCCTAATCTCCCGGACTTTAATTATAATAAAGAGAAAAAGTTACAAGTGAATGGGACTAGTGCCCATGGACCCCCCAAATCTCACAATGCAGGGGAGGAGTATGGCAAACTACAGGGCATTACAAATGAGGCGGATAAAATTATCATCACCCTCATGTGGGACCCATTTGGGTTTCAACTTGTTGTTTTCGAGGAGATAAATACAGTGATGTCTAAACGGTGGCGATCTCTTGACTCGGGAGATTCTTTTACCAAGGAGAAACAAGGATTTCTCGATCGACCATTCCTTAGGAGTTTGGCCAAAATTGACAGCACAACGCTCCCTCCAAATCTTCCAGAGAGCCTCACCTCTGATGGCATTCCACAGCCTCGATGAGCAGCCGATCGCCTCACCCAACATCACCTGTTGCCAGTTGATTTGACTCGTGAGTCTCAATACTCGGGTCACGTGATGCCAGATAACACGGGACTTGGGGCAGTCGAAGAACAGGTGAGCTAAATCTTCGATGCACCGATGGCAACGCTTGCACCATGGCGGCACACCACAGATTTTGTTAGCCCTTGCATTGGTCCAGATACCTTTATGCAAGATCTGCCACATGAGAACGGACTTTTTGACCTCAATTAGGGGGTGCCAAGTAGATATGAATTTTAGCTCCCACCGAAGTTTGGTCCAAGAAAGGCACCATCTCTTGTTAAGGGTGTGGTGAACATCCAAATCCTCTTTGAAGTTGGGGATTCTGGATAGCTTCTTACCATTGCTCCATTTGAGGCCCTCCAAGCAAGGAAGATCCTGACCGCAGAGAAGGCAGGTAGTTGAGCGGTCCCAGGCTAAACACCTGCTTTGAAGAAGAGTCCATTCCTCAAAGGTAACTCTAAGTCTCGGATCCAATTCTTCGAACCTAATCCATTGGCTGGTCTCTTGTTTCCAGAGCTGTTTCCACTGTTTGAACCCCTTGTTCCATAACCGCCTTGCAGTTTGGAGGTTCCAAGACTCCACCCCCACCGGGTGGGGGGAGAACAAAAGCGTGAGAATCCCTATGTCTTCCAACGCTGTCTGGGTTGTCTTCATTGCTGGTAGTGAAGCCTTCCTCTTTACTCGTGGTGTAACCTTCTTGGTTGTCTTCTTTGCTGGTAGAGCACCCAAGGGTATTATCAGTGGGGTCTTCTTCAAAGAGGTTGTCCCTTGGGAAGTCGACCTCATTAATCTCTTTTTCTAGGTTACAGTATATGTTATTCGAGGGGGCAACTGTCGTAGTATTCCTTGTTGTTGATCTTTGAGGGCTAACTTTTCTCTTGTGTCTCACTTCAGTGAATCCTTCTGAATCCGTCTCAGCAACGCGAGTTCCCTCTTCTTCCTCCATTGGAGGGGGATGACCCCGAGTGTCGTCATGGGGGAGAGGGTCTAGGGTCCCATCTGGTTTAAGCTTGTTTTTATTGGTACTTTTCTTCAGGGGGCAGTTTAAGCTTGTTTTTATTGGTACTTTTCTTCAGGGTGCACCGGAAGCACGCGTTTGGCATTGTAAGTAACCTCTTATGTCCAGGTCTTACCATCTCCACAGTTTATGGAGATCTTCGAGGGAAGGACCTGGTTCAGGTCTGTTTCAACGCAGATCTGTGGATGCCATCTTGCATTGAAAGAATGTTGAGCACCATCGTAGATTAACCCCCCAACATCCTGTCTTGCGGCCATCGGGAGACCGATCGGTGAGACGATTTCACGAAGAAATCCATACATGAAGAAAGGCAGATTGGGAAGCTCCACCCAAAGCGGGTAACGAAGAGGCTTTGATCTGTTCGGGACAAATTATGGGGTCCACTTAAAAAGGCAAAGGGTGGACCGGCCCACTTGCCACGAGCCGGCTTGCAGGGCTTGGAAATCCATCTCTTCGTTCTCAAATACTAGAAGCAGGTGATTCGCCGGCAGGAATTGACATTTGGACACAATTAGGCCGCGCGAGAACCACTCCTTGCGAAGCCAAGTTCTCACGCTTTCAAGAGGGGGCCTAGGGCCAAACATTTGACCGATCAGGCAAGTTTTCTTCAGTTCTTCTTGCTTTGCCGCCACAGACTCCTTGCATAAAGAGACCTCTGGGGGCGCGACGTCCACTGGGACGGACTCCATCTCAAGGGGGGACGCGGACTGAGGGGGAGCCACAATGTTCATGACAAATTCTTTAGATTGTAGCCATTGATAAAATAAAACTCCTTAAGACTCTTGACGGTGATGCAGCCCCGTTCCTTTTTTTTCAATCTACTCTCTCTCTTTTTGAATTTTGTTCTGTTTTCTTTTCTTTTCTTAAATCAAAAGGGGCAGCCAAGATTTCACGATCCCAAGATAACTCTAATACAATTCAAATCAAGGATATATTTCCGACGGGCTGCACCACTGGAAAATAGAAAGACCTATTAACAATGAGGACGCGGGTTGAAATGACCACTTTGAGGACGCGGGTTGAAATGACCACTTTGGACACGGGGACCCTTCAGCCAAGGAAACGGGAAGATCGCGTGACAGCCCAGACGTCGGAACATGGAAATGCGGTCCAAAAAAGGAGACGGAGACCACGCCCCCCGAGTGACCCCAGTCAGGCGCCGCGATAGATGGTATTTGCAAGACCACGATAGACGGCTCCACGATAAACGGTTTCTCCCTCCACAATAGATGGTAGTTTCAGGACCGAGAGAAGCCCGCGATAGACGGTTTTGCCCACGCGACTAGGCTGGCTCCACGATAGACCGTTTATCCCTCCGAGATAGATGGTATTTTCAAGACCACGATAGACGGCTCCACGATAAACGGTTTCTCCCTCCGCGACAGATGGTACATTAGGGCGAAAAACGGCCAAAAAAGGGCCGTGTAAGGATTTCAATTAGTTGTGCTTAATCTGGATTAAAGTTGTCAACTCATTTTAAAAAAATCCGTGTAAGCGCATTTAAAACGTATCTTGTGCAAATTTTGAAGAGAGAGAAACTCTTGTGATAATCATGAAAAGTATGTGTGATATCTTATGCCTCAAAGTTTGTGCTCATCGGGCGTTCATGAAAATTTGAATTTTCCTCTTGTTCACGGACCTATATAATGTGTGCTTATGCCGTTTTGCACTTTTTTTACTCTACTTTCGATAGCAGGCTTGTTTCTCTCTTTCATGTCATTTTAGACACTTTCGCGTCACTCTTCGTAGTAGACCATGGAGAACCTCAACCCAAACACTCTCACTCACCTTTCAACCAACCAAAATCATTGTGATAAGTTCCATATCAACATTGCAGTTAGTCATGAGTATGCAACGACAAGAAAGGTATGCCGAAGGGCTCTTCAACATTCTAAAGTGGTTGGATTGCAGAAAGAAGGAAAAAAACATATCGACATATGGGCAGATGGATTTGTTTATCCAATTGATCCACAAACTGGAAGGTATACCCCTTTTCATAATCTTCATGATCTAATTAGACTTTTAGGAGAAACATGGGCATCCCTTCTTATGTAAAAGAAATATCGCAGGTAGTGGAAGTTACATTTCAGGATGGCGACTGACTTGCGTACACTGCTCCTACCACTTTTTTTCGGAGCCGTTATGTGGAGAGCTACACAAGCGACTGTTCTATTTCATAACACCAGAACTGTCACGAGCTGGGACTCCATCAATCAGGTAATCACACTTCCTCTGCTTCGTCCACTCCCGTGATGATGATAGCGGCATCCGTTGAAGTAGTGCCCATCTATCTATGTATGTGCAGGAGCACTATGGCACCGTGCAGGAAGTGACCAATGTCGTCTACAAGGGTAGCACTGCAATCAAGTGCACGCAAGTCTACGTTCACAAGGCTATCGTTCACCTTTTCATTAAAAAATGTGAATCTCTACTTTCATAAATGGGATTTCTTGGTGGTGATGTTCATCTAAGAAAAGATCCAAAGCTTCTACAAAATATAGGTAATGTAGAAAAGAGCTTGGACTTTGGATAGCTTGGACTCAGAGGAGAGCTATCCAGAAGTACTGATTCATCCAGATTTTCAATCTAGGAAAATAACTGTCACAACAAATTGGAAATTTAGAAATGTAAGGGAACTCCTAGAATACCTTAATGAGGCATCATCATAGTTCATATTCTCAATTGATGATGCAATAGTTAACATTGGATCAGAGAAAACATTATCTTGCATAACTTGCCTGCCACCCAGGGTGATCAAGTTCCAACCCTTTAGATTGTAACAAGTCTCCTTCTTTAAGAAGATTTTTTTTCAAACTTCCATTGATTTTTCTTTGCAAGATGGTGACTAAGAATGTGACTGATTACATCACTTCAATTATGTCTTTTTATGGACTATATTCATCTTGGCATTTTTTTGTTTATTTTCAAGATTGTGAGGAGGTTTCAATGGTGCAATGATTATACAGGAACTTGCATATGACAAAATGGATGGTATGACAAAATGGAAAAGATTGGATGACACGACCGATACAAGCGATATGGACCATCTGAAATTATCTGATTGCCTATATCGCTTGCATCGGTTGTGTCATAAAAACTTCTCTATCCTCTTCACATTTAACTTTTTTGTAGGATGGTGACTAAGAATGTGACTGATTACATCACTTCAATTATGTCTTTTTATGGACTACATTCATATTGGCATTTTTTTGTTTAATTTCAAGATTCTAATGAGGTTTCTATTGTGCAATGATTATAGAGGAACTTGCATGAGTAAATTCTAGGTGATTCAAGAATATAAACCAAGAAATTCTTACATAATATATCTCCCCTTTTAGAACCTTTTTCCATACTTCCATTGATTTTGCTTTTGCAGGATTGTAAGTAAGAATGTGACTCATTACATCACTTCAATTATGGCTTTTTATGGACTATATTCATATTGGCATTTTTTTTTAATTTCAACATTTTGATGAGGTTTCAATGGTGCAATGATTATACAGGAACTTGCATATGACAAAATGGATGGTATGACAAAATGGATGGTATGACAAAATGGATGGTATGAAAAAATGGAAAAGATTGGATGACATGACCGATACAAGCGATATGAGCCATCCAAAATTCTCCGATTACCCATATCGCTTGCATCGGTCGTGTCATAAAAACTTCTCTATCCTCTTCACATTTAACTTTTCAACATGAATAAAGCAAAAAGCACCCAAAATAGACATTTTGATGATAGAACCAATTCAATTTTTCTGGAACCATGCAATGAAGTCACTTTTACTTAGTTCTCAAGAGGATCAATTCAACATTACATTACTCAAGGCATATAAATATAGTTACAATGACCATCTTCCAGATGAAGACTGGCATAATTACATACAATTTGTACATCAATAAATCTTCCAACATATGTTGGTTACACATTAGATTACAATCTTACATTCCAAAAATATAAGGGCATATTGCATGTTCCATAATGGCATTTATTGCTCTCTCCTTGATCAAGATGACCCAAGCATATGGATAGTCTGACAAGTTCAACTCAGGGTTGTAAAACCTGCTTTCCAAGAACCTTACTGCATTTGCAATCACTCTCCAGTCACACGAGGTGTTGTATTTCTGTAATGGCACATGTATTTGAGTGTATCCAAACCTTTTTTCTTCTTTCAATGAAGGAATTCCTAGAATGTTTTGATCAATATGCATTTTGAGAAGCTTAGCAGCACTGCAAGGTAAACTTAAATTTAGAATGGATGGCAAGGCTTTAAAATAGAACACAACAAAATGTATGGCAAGGCTTACACTTTGGAGTTTCCATGTTGTGATTGGAGAGAATTCCTTGCTGTCTTCTTTGTCCTAGCCATAACCTACAAAAAAAAGATTATTATCATCAGATAAATAGGACTTTTACTAGAGAAAAACAAATCATGGATCAGTAAGGATTAATATTAGGACATGGATCAATTACACAAAAAAAGATTACATCCTTCATATTTGCAATGTCTTGTACCCCTTTGGGCAATAAATATGTGTATCTATGTACATTTCATGAGTAATAAGCTTTGAAAAGAAATATATTTAATAGAAATAACTCGAAACACAAGCAGAAACAAAGCATGAGACACGACCAATCCAAGCGATTAGGGTCATCAAAGAATATCGGATGGGTCTAATCGCTTGCATTGGTCCTAGTTGCTTGAATTGGTCATGTCCAAAGGAGGTCATCTTGAAGCTTAGATTGCATGTGAACTTTTGTATCTTATTATTGGTTAAGAATTTTAAGAAAATAATGCAACCATTGCGTTCAGAACGTGCCAAAACCCTAAGATTGACTGTCTATTTGCATGATTTTGATACCCGGAGGTCTCGATAAGCCTTTTTGTATTGATTTCCAGACACGACCGATGCAAGCGATTAGGCCCATCCAACATTTTCAGATGAGCCTAATCGCTTGCATTGGTCGTGTCCTACATTCATACACAAATAGGCTCATCAAGACCTCTCAATATCAGAATCATGCAAATAGACAGTCAATCTTAGGGTTTTGGCACGTTTCGGATGCAATGGTATCATTAGTTTCTTGAAATTCTGAGCCAATAGTAAGATAGGGAAATTCATGACCGATGCAAGCAAAATAAGCCAACTTGCACAAAAAAGAGTTTAAAAGCTTGGAACAAATTTTAAACGCAGAAAAACTAATTAAAAAAGCTTTCACAAAGCACTCAAGAAACATGACCGATACAAGCGATTAGGGTCATCGGGAAATCCTCGAATGTCCTTAATCGCTTGTATCGGTCGTGTTGTAAAATAATTGATCATGATGACCCTAAACCCTCACACAAAATGTGGTCTATGGAAAGTTTTGAAAAGCATGTAAAAACGCGAAGACAACGGTAAGTTGATGGTAGCAAGGAGTTTCACAAAAAATGAAAAAAGTGAATGGAAGAGCTTAAATAGGTCTCTGGGATGATTTGACCGTTGGTGACACGTGGCAATGTGTGATTGGTCCATGTCATCTAGCCGTTGCGAATCCCAACGTTACAATGCCACATGGCATCATTTGAGTGGGCCACGTCATCTAGCACGTTGTGATTCCCAACGTCTTTTGCCACGTGGCACTCACTTATTGGTCCACGTCATGTGACCGTTACCCGGTCCTTCTCGACTATAAATACGGGTCCCGTTCACCATTTCACATTTTCAACCTTCATAGAATTTCTCTCTTCATCACCCATGCATACTTGTGTTACATACCCGATACGACTGATACAAGCGATTACACGTGTTTGACCTACCTTTGACTAGCTTATTTCGCTTGCATCGGTCATGAACTTCCCTATCTTACTATTGGCTCGGAATCAAGAACCTAATGCTACCATTGCATCCGGAGGAACATGCCAAAACCCTAAGATTGACTGTCTATTTGTATGATTCTGATATGGAAAGGTCTTGATGAGCCTATTTGTGCATGAATCTAGGACATGACCAATGCAAGCGATTAGGCTCATCTGGAAATGTTGGATGGGCCTAATCGCTTGCATCGGTCGTGTCTGGAAATCAATACAAAAAGGCTTATCAAGACCTCTAGGTATCAAAATCATGCAAATTCTGATATGGAAAGGTCTTGATGAGCCTATTTGTGCATGAATCTAGGACATGACCAGTGCAAACAATTAGGCTCATCTGGAAATGTTGGATGGGCCTAATCGCTTGCATCGGTCGTGTCTGGAAATCAATACAAAAAGGCTTATCAATGACTGTCTATTTGTATGATTATGATATGGAAAGGTCTTGATGAGCCTATTTGTGCATGAATCTAGGACATGACCAATGCAAGCGATTAGGCTCATCTGAAAATGTTGGATGGGCCTAATCGCTTGCATCGGTCGTGTCTGGAAATCAATACAAAAAGGCTTATCAAGACCTCTGGGTATCGAAATCATGCAAATAGACAGTCAATCTTAGGGTTTTGACACGTTCCGGACGCAATGGTAGCATTATCTTCTCCAAATTCTTAACCAATAATAAGATACAAAAGTTCACATGCAATCTAAGCTTCAAGATGACCTCCTTTGGAGACAACCAATTCAAGCGATTAGGACCATCCAAGCTTCCTTGATGGGCCCAGTCACTTGAATTGGTTGTGTCCAATCAAGTATCATATTTATAGCTATATGAATGAATGCTCCATATAGAACAACTAAATGTGTTTATAAATATTATTTTCAACATTAATTATATGTTTCTATAAAGTTAAGGATGATAAATCAAACATGACTGATGCAAGCGATTATGCCCATCGGATATTCTCTGATGACCCTAATCGCTTGGATCGGTCGTATCTCATGCTTTGTTTCTACTTCTGTTTCCAATTATTTCTATGACTTTAAAAGATCGTTTACTTTTTCTAACCTAGATTTTCAATTGTTTCCACAGATATCTATATTGGATGAAGGCAACTACATTGGGAGGGGGAAGGGAACAAGGAAAACCATAGAGAAGAAAGGAAAGACAAAGATGGATATTCATTCAGTGATCCACTATCTTCCAAATCTGAATCCAAAATTATTTTGTGTTATTCATAAGCAGTATAGTGAAGAGGCAGATTTTTCATTATTCTCCTTGAGGACTCTTTCAAGATACATGGGTTTTACTTCAATACCCTTTAATGCATACAGAGTTTTTCTACTTGAAAGAACAGGTGCATTAAGAATTTTTGGATATGCCCCAGGATTCAATGCTTCAAGGGCAGGCTACTTCCTTTGTTACTCAAGCTATGCAATGGCTGTAGGGGTGTCATATGTTCAAAGTATTATTGTCTACAGGAGAAAAGAGTACCTGAGATATAGAGGAGATTTGCTAGAGACAAGTTCATTCAAAAGGCTCAAGAAGGATTAAATATATTTCTATTCAAGGCTTATTACTCATGAAATGTACATAGATACATTGTAATATATTTATATGCCTTGAGTAATGTAATGTTGAATTGATCCTCTTGAGAACTAAGCAAAAGTGACTTCATTGCATGGTTCAAGCAAAATTGAATTGTTCTTATCATCAAAATATCTATTTTGTGTGGTTTTTGCTTTATTCTTGTTGAACAGTTAAATGTGAAGAGGATAGAGAAGTTTCTATGACACGATCGATGCAAGCGATATGGGCAATCGGAGAATTTCGGATGGCTCATATCGCTTGTATCGGTCATGTCATCCAGTCTTTTCCATTTTTTCATACCATCCATTTTTTCATATGCAAGTTCCTGTATAATCATTGCACCATTGAGACCTCATCAAAATGTTGAAATTAAACAAAGAAATTGCCAATCAGAATATAGTCCATAAAAAGCCATAATTGAAGTGATGTAATGTGTCACATTCTTAGTTACCATCCTGCAAAAGAAAATCAATGGAAGTATGGAAAAAGGTTCTAAAAGGGGAGATATATTATGTAAGAATTTCTTGGTTTATATTCTTGAATCACCTAGAATTTACTCATGCAAGTTCCTTTATAATCATTGCACAATAGAAACCTCATCAATCTTGAAATTAAACAAAAAATACCAATATGAATCTAGTCAATAAAAAGACATAATTGAAGTGATGTAATCATTCACATTCTTAGTCACCATCCTGCAGAAAAGTTAAATGTGAGGAGGATAGAGAAGTTTTTATGACACGACCGATGCAAGCGATATGGGCAATCAGAGAATTTCGGATGGCCCGTATCGCTTGTATCGGTCGTGTCATCCAATCTTTTCCATTTTGTCATATGCAAATTCCTGTATAATCATTGCACCATTGAAACCTCCTCAGAATCTTGAAATTAAACAAAAAAATGCCAATATGAATATAGTCCATAAAAAGACATAATTGAAGTGATGTAATCAGTCACATTCTTAGTCACCATTCTGCAAAGAAAAATCAATGGAAGTTTGAAAAAAAGCTTCTTAAAGAAGGAGACTTGTTACAATCTAAAGGGTTGCAACTTGATGCAAGATAATGTTTTTTCTCTAATCTAATGTTAACTATTGTATCATCAATTGAGAATTTGAATTGTGATGATGCCTCATCAAGGTATTCTAGAGCTCCCTTACATTTTTGAATTTCCAATTTGCAGTGACAATTATCTTTCTAGATTGAAAATCTGGATGAATCAGTACTTCTGGACAGCTCTCCTCTGAGTCCAAGGCTATCCAAAGTCCAAGCTTTCTTTTCCACCTTTTGTTGAATGATCAGAAGCATCCCAATCTAATGAAGAGATGCAAGGACTAGGCAAATGTATAAGATTTCCATGAGAGCTCCTCCCTAATGGCACCTGATAATATGCAAAATGACTCTGTGCTATTGAAAACTTGAGCGGATTTGTCTGCATACATAAGCTCTTCATATTCCTTACGAAGAACTCTGAATGTTCGTGTTAAACATTCAAGAGGTTGCCACTCTAAAATATTGGAAGGAAAAATATCTGCAATACAAAAACATATATGTTGTTATACAAAACCAACTAAAATGATAGACGATCATTGTAAAACTTCACTTACAGTACAAAGGGAATTGCATATGCTTTTCCAGAACAAGATCCTTAGCGTTGTACACATGTTGTACTCTTGCAAACCAACCGCATCTCTTCAATTTGAAACTAAGAATAAGTCCCCTGCAATGGTTTCTTGTGTCGTCTCTTTTAGCATGCTTGACTTTATGGGCACCTCTATAGCTAGGAAGCATTGTTACTCATTCATTTAACTTCACAGAAAGAGGTTTCCATAAAGAATCCTCTCTTCTGTTGTAAACCTCACATGAGGTTACACGATTGGAAGGACGACAAGAAGAAGAAGCCATTAGAATCGAGAAGAAGAAGAATGCTCAAAGCGAGAAACCGACATTCACAAACTTTGCCAACATTTATAGATAAAAGGGCTTTATACACGTGGAAACTTTTGATTCGATGTAAACCCTGTCGCCGAATGACCATGGAATTTTGTGAACCCAAAAATATTTCGTATCTTCAAAAATCATTTCCTTCTTGGAACTTTAAAGATATGCATTGTGTGATGTGCAAAAATATCTTTTTTTGCATCAAACCAAGAAATTGTACACTGAATACAAGAATCTTCATCACTTTCGCGGCGCTTTTAGATCATATTCTCTTAAAAAAAGAATTTCTTTATACGGTTAAAGGAGACAACAATGTTATATTCTTGTACACGTGGAAAGACTCTATTTGTCAATTTCCTTAATCTCTCATTAGCAAACAGCCCCTTTTCGGCCGTTTTTCGCCCTAATGTTTTCAGGACCGAGAGAAGCCCGCGACAGAGGTTTTGTCCAAGCGGCACCATGCGATAGACTGAAAAATCCGACGCGAAAGACGGCAAGCCAGAGAAGGGTGCGATGGTGACAACACGGACACCTGCAGAACAAGAGAGTCGAACGCTGGAGAAGGCTGCCAACGACACTAGTTGCGAAGAACCCGATGGTAGCGACTGCTAAGCCTGCATCTCCGCGATGACGGAGAGCCGTAGTGACGACGGCTCTCAACTCTTCCAACGGACGATGGCCATAATCCCCATTAGCCTATAGAAGCTGATGTTTCTTGTGCACTGCATCACAGCGGTTACACTTCAGAAAATGTTTGTATGCTGCTAATAAATGTTCTTTTATCATGTACAATGTACCATAAAACACAAGCCACACAAGAGCACGAGCCCAGGGAGCAAGTCGTGAGCATGGATAGCACGTGAGCTACGGAGTTATTCAGAGCGTCATCGTCAGCTTTTGGGCATGCGTTCGAACTTTTTTTTAATAAAGGAAGTTCGGCCTTGGCCTATTCTCTCAGACTTTAATTAAAACAAAGAAGAAAAATTACAAGTGAATGGGACTAGTGCCCGTGGGACTCCCTAATCCCACAATGCAGGGGAGGAGAACAACAAGCTAGAGGGCCTTACAAATGAGGTGGACAAATCTATTGTCTTCCTCATGTGGGACCCATTTGGGTTTCAACTTGTTATTTTTGAGGAGATAAATAGAGTGATGTTTAAACGGTGGAGATCTCTTATCTCGGAAGATTCTTTTACCTAGAAGAAACAAGGATTTTTCAATCGATCATTCCTTTGGAATTTGTCTAAAATTGAAAGCACATCGCTCCCTCCAAATCTTCCATAGAGTCTCCCCCCTGATGGCATTCCACAGGCTTGATGAGCAGCCAACCGCCTCGCCCAACAGTGCTTGTTGCCAATTGATTTGGTTCGTGAGTCTCAATATCCACGTCAAGTGGTGCCAGATAACGCTGGACTTGGGGCAATCGAAGAAAAGATGAGCTAAATCTTCGATGCATCAATGGCAACACTTGCACCATGGAGGCACACCGCAGATTTTGTTAGCCCTTGCATTGGACCAGATACCCTTATGCAAGATCTGCCACATGAGAATGGACTTTTTTTATCTCAATTAGGGGATGCCAAATAGACATGAACCTTAGTTCCAATCGAAGTTTGGTCCAAGAAAGGCACACCATCACTTGTTAAGGGTGTGATGAACATCTAAGTTCTCTTTGAAGTTGGGGATTTTGGATAGTTTCTTACCATTTCTCCATTTGAGGCCCTCCAGGCAAGGAAGATCCTGTCCACAGAGAAGGCGGGTAGTTTAGCGTTCCCACACTAAACACCTGCCTTGAAGAAGAGTCCATTCCTCGAGGGTCACTCTAAGTCTTGGGTCTAAGTCTTCGAGCCTAATCCACTGGCCAGTCTCTTGTTTCCAGAGTTGTTTTCACTATTTGAACCCTTTGTTCCATAGCCGCTTAGCAGTTTGGAGGTTCCAAGACTCCACCCCCCTAATGCCAAAAATCGAGAACCAGATAGAGTCATTTTGTCTTATATCAGCTACCCACTTCCACTCATCACTGATTCTGATGAATTGTTTGGCCTTGTTCCAACTCTTGCATAGGGAACACACAAGGCTAGAGCCTTTAGGGGACACCAGGTGGGGGGGGGGACAAAAGCGTGAGGATCCCTATGTCCTTCCAGCCAAGATGGCCAACTAAGGTAAGGCCTTTCATGTTTCTGAAGATCAATTTAGCCCAAGAGGACTCACTATTGCTCCAAGCCTTGATAAACCACTTTGCTGCCAACTTGTCAGCCAACCCAGTGATATCCAGTATACCCAAGCCCCCCGAGTCTTTCGAGCTAATGCAAGTTTCCCATTTGATTTTGGGAATCCCCCTCCTGTTGGGGTCCCCAGTCCATAGGAAGTTTCTACAGATTCTTTCCACTTTGGCCAACTCTTTCTCCTTAGGTCTCCAACATGAGGTAAAGTAAATAGTCGTAGAAAACATAAATGTGTTGACAACCATTGCACGCCGTGCCAAGTTAACTTGCATAAATGACGTAGTTTGCTATCCAGTTTGGATAGCACCCAGTTCCACCGTTGATCCATTGAAATGTCGAAGCCCATCGGAATACCTAGGAGACAGAACACTTGACCTCTTGGGATAACTTGACATTCCTGATCTAACAACAATTGGGGTGGAGGGCCACGGATTGCTCTGAAAGCAGTTTTAGCATGATTGATTTTTGAACCTGATGCCACACAAAAGGTGTCGAGGCAACTCTAGAATACCTCAATGCTGTTCATATCGTTATGTACAAAGGCATTCATGTCATCGGCAAAGAGTCTCGCAATCATTTGGCCATGAGCAAGAGGTAGGGAAAGACCCTTGAGATTGCTAGTGTCCATGTGATGCTTTAATAGGCAACTGAGGCCATTCGAGGCAATAGCGAAGAGAAGCAGAGCTAGTGGGCAGCCTTGCTTGATAGATATTTTTAGACATATGGGCTGAGAGAGCTTACCATTAATATTTATTCTTGTAGAAGCATTTCCGAGAAGAGTGGACACCATCTTCGTGAACTTTTGACTGCATCCAAGGTCTTTCAATGATTGAAGAATAAAGTCCCATTCCAATCTATCATATGCTTTGTCAAAGTCAATCTTAATGAATATCAGATCGCATTTGAACTTCGAAGATGAGCAGAAGAAGTGGACCTGGTGACGTCGTAATTGCTGTTCCTTTCCTCTGACAAGAGTGTTTGAGGTGCCAAAGAGCCTGGCGAAGGAGCAGCGAAGGAACGTGCAGAGGAACGGGCTGCCATTGGAGGACAAAACCTCGGGTGCTTCTCTAGAGCTTTTCAATGTTAAGCCCCCAGTCGGCTCCCTTTGAAGGGAGCATATTTTGGTGAAGCAAGAAGAGCTGGAGAGAACTTGTCCCATCGGTCAGTTGTTTGGTCCGAAGCACCCTCTTGAGTCCCTGTGACAGTGGTTTCGTAAAGAGTGGTTCCCTCATGGCTTTATTGTGAGCAAGTGTCAGTTCTTACATGCTAATCACGTACTCTTGGTCTTTGAAAATGATGGTATGGCCTTCCAAGCTTTACAAGTTGGCATCTGGCAAGTATGGAGAACTACCTTGTGCCGTTTTAAATGGTTTCTTGAATTCATTCCTAATAGGTCAAAGCCGCTACACTATCCGATCTTGATTGAGCTCCCAAACTTGCCCTTTTTCCAATATGGATTCATAAGGGAAATTATATCACCCATTGATCAGCCTCTAACCTCTAGAGAAGACATCGCATGATTCATTTATGAAGGTGCAAAACACTCATTCAATGCAAGATGGCACCCGCAGATTTGTCTCGAAGCAGAAATGAAGATCATCCCTCCAAAATTTCCTTAGACATTGGAGAAGAGAAAACTTTGGAGTAGGAGGTCATATACAAAAAATTGTCAAATGCCTACTTTCATTGTGGATTACAGAGCCATAGAATAAAAGATTGTCCTATGAGACAAAAGTCCATTAAAGAACAAACAAAATCAGGAAAAAGCTAATGTAACAAAGAACAAAGAAGCTTTGGCAGTCCAGAGCATGTCTGAAGATCATCCTCTAGTTGCTGAGAAAGGGAAGGAAACACAAGTCATGGAGATAGACCCAGAAGGCTTCATGGAAGTGAGATAAAGAAGGACAAGAAGCCCCAAGGGGATTATTGAGAGGAGATCATCTCGCATGACTCAAGAAACAAAAATGTTTTGCAACTTGGAGAAGTAGGTCAATGACTTGGTTTACCGAGGGAATGAGTTACTATGACGATCACAATGAGGGAAAAAATCTCCACTTGCAAGGAAGATGACCAAGATGATTACACCACTAGCAAAGGGGATGGATTCATCACCAACAATGAAGATAACCAGGACAACAAAAGCTCGATCATTGGGTCAACAATTCCTAAAAGGATACGTGACTTGTTTATGAAGAAGAGTTCTCACAAAGGGAAACAAATGGCTGAGATCCCATGGAAAAGGGCCCTTAAGGGTAAAATCCTCTATCAAGAACCCTCCACCTCGAAGAAAAGAGATGATGAGAGAAATAAGAAAAAGAGGTACAAGGCCCCTCCCTACAAAGAAATTAACCTCTGATGATAATAATCATTTCTTTCAATGTTAGAGGGTTGTTTAGTCCCTCAAGAGTAGCCATTATAGGCCAATGGATACACAATAGAATCCTAAACCCAAACTTCATATGTCTTCAAGGCATCAAAAATTGACGGGGAGGACCTTCATAAGAGATTAAAATGTATTTCATTGTCCCACTTGTGGCTCTCTACCATGCACCCAAGGAGAAATGGCGGCTCAGCTATTAGGATTAATAGCATGTGGATAGCTATACTTATGGATAACCAAGTGGATCTCAACCATTGGTGGATTGGTGCTTCATTTGGGGGTCCTCTATAGTTCACCATAGTCTCCATGTATGCTCCCAATGTTGATTCAGAAAGAATTTCCACTTGGTAATCATTGGACTCTCTGTCCCTCAATGCCATTCTTTGCGAGGACTTTAATATGGTTGGAGGCTCTTTCTAATAGATGGGTGAATAGAGACCAAGTGAATGATGGTCATGGAAGGATGTTTGGGATCAAGTCAAGCTCCACCTAGATCTGGTGGCGATCAAAGAAGAGGCTAGTTTCTCTTGGTTGAACCTCCAATCTGGAGTCGACTTGAGGAAAATGAAACTTGACATGAGTGATATTGCACAAAATATAATCAATAAATGGTTCCCCCTTCCTCTCCTTATGTGTCGACCTTCTTGTCTCTGATCACTGCCCAATTGTGCTTACCTTTTTTTTTTGAGAGTACAATGAATTTGGAAGGACACACACACCCGACCTCATAAGGTAGAGGCACCCATCTTGGGGAACTCAGAGGCATCCAGCCCCGGGCGGGACTTGAACCCTGGCCATCTACCTAGGAGTACAAGGCACATCCGCTAAACCATGCCCGCTGGATGATTGTGCTTGCCTTCAAGCTGGTCATCAATCTCAAGAAATCCCCTTGGTTTCATGCTAGCTCGACATCCTTCTCTTTTCCCTCAATCGAGCAAGAGATTATTGTTGCTTGGAACTGGGACTTTGCCACCCCCACCTCACCGAACAAGTGCTCGAGGATGGTAGTCATGAACACACGACACATCTTGGATAGGACTGAGAAGAATCTTCAAAAAATTCATCGGGCTAGAAGGGAAAATATTTATTGGAGGTTGAGGCATCTTGAGGTAGAAGTAAACATAGGTCATTTCAATACTTGACATGGCTCTAGAAAATTGGAAGCATGCTGATATTTGAAGAAGAAATTCAAAGTAAGAATCTACAGGTATATGTTAAAGATTGGTGGGCAGGAAAGGAAGATAAACCTACTAAAGAGATGTGTGGTCTCCTCAACAAGAAGTAATCCAAGGAAGCAATCCCTTTCATGATGTACATCAATGTGTTTTAGTGTAAGATGGATGAAGAAAATAGTATGTTGATTTTCAATCACTTTTCCTAGCTTTTGGGGGTTTCCATGCCTCTTTCTTCTCATAGATGTGATTGCAGTACGACCATCTCTAGAGTCAAAACCAAAAGAGTTCCACAAAATATGAAGCCTCTTCTTGAAGCTCCCATGTCTGATGATGATATTCTTGAAGTTATTGATTCACTTCCTAATAATGGCAAAAGCCCGGGGCTAGATGGCTCGAATGTCTCAATGAAGACGTTATCAAGCTTATTCATAAAAAAGGGAGCAAAAATAGGATTGAAAATTGGCATCCAATTATGATGTTACAAACAAGTTACAAGATCCTTGCTAAAGTTGTTGCTAGTTGAATTGTTTGTCACATACAAAATTGGATTAGTGAGGATAAAAAAAAGCTTCATCAAGGGGAGGTCCATCCTTGAGGCTATCATTGATGTTCAGGAAGATCTGGTTTTTGCTAAAGAGTCCGCTGAAGATGTTCTCTTCCTTAAAATTGACTTTGATAAAGCTTATGATAGAAAAGAGTGGGACTTCATTCGCCAATCTCTAAAAGACTTGGGTTGTGGCCATAAACTCATTAAGATGATCTCTATGTTGCTAGGAAATGTGACAACATAGATAAACGTCAATGGCTAGCTTTCTCAAGATATTCAATCAAAACGTTCTATCATGTAAGGATGCCCCTTGGCTCCTCTTCTTTTTGTGATAGTTGTCAATGGCCTCAACTACCTTCTTAAATATCATGCATGTTTAGGTCTTATTCAAGGGCTCTTTCCTCCCCTCAATCAAGACCAGATGATCGTGAGACTCTTTGTTGATGACATGAATGCTTTTGTGCATAACAATCAAGCCAAGATTGATACCTTTTGGTGTTGCCTAAATAAATTTTATGAGGCATTAACAAAGGAACACCTCAAGCCCAGAAAGGTCTTCGAAAAATCAGAGCGCTGTTGAGATACGAGGAAGAAATACAAAGGAAAAACTTGCAAATTTTCTTCAAGGAGTGGTGGGCTGGCAAAGCCGACAAACCCACCAAAGAGATGTGCCGTATCCTTAAAAGGAAACATAACAGAGAATTGATTCCCCTATTGCTAGACTTAAACGGCAATGTATGCATTTCGGAAGAAGATAATCTTGGGATCATTGAAGGGCACTTCACGAGACTCCTGGGGACCTCGAACCCCCTCTCCCACCATAGAAGGGACTGTATGACAGCCATATCTAGGGTTTCCACCCGCAGGATACCACCCAACCTTGGCTCAACAATGGTATTATCAAGTTAATTCACAAAAAAGGGGAAAAGAACACCACAGGGCCAAATTTTTCGGCTTCTTGGGATCCCTTTGGGGTTTGGCGTCTCTATGGAACAGCGGTGGAACTGGGTGCTGGCCAAACTCGAAAAGAAGCTTAACTATTGGAGAGGTATGCAAATAAATCTTGCTGGTCGTGCGATGGTTATCAACACGTTCCTCCTTTCTTCTACCATTTATTTCCTTTCATGTTGGAGACCGAAAGAGCAAGATCTGTCCAAACTGGATAGTATTTGTAGAAACTTCCTTTGGACGGGCGATCACAATAGAAGAGGGGTGCCTAAAATCAAATGGTCCATCTGCACTAGCCCTAGAGATAGTGGGGGACTTGGTATCCTGGACATTGGGTGCATGGCTAACAAACTGGCAGCCAAATGGATGATTAAGGCTTGGAGCAATGGGGAGGCCTCGTGGGCCAAGTTGATCTTCAGAAACAAGAACGAGTTGGCTCTCATGGGTTTCCCAAACTGGAAGAATCTTGACATCTTGACCCTGCTGTTTTCCCCAGTCCTCGTCTTCCCGAAAGGCTCTAATCTCGTATGCTCCCTATGGAAGAGTTGGAATAAAGTCAAAAGCTACACAAGAATTAGTGGACTGGAAGTGGGCAGCGGGTATCAGACAAAACGACTCTATCTGGTTTCCGATCCATGGCATCCGGAGTGTGGAACCTTGGAACATTCAAAATGCCAAGAAATTATGGAACAAAGGCTTCAAAAAATGGAAACATCTCTGGAAACATGACACCAACCACTGGATCAACTTCGAGGATATTGACCCTCGCGTCAACATTTCGTACGAAGAATGGAACACTTTGCAAAGCAGATGTCTCGCCTGGGATCGACACAAAACTCGCCTTCTCATGGGACACGACACATCAAGCTCGCTTGGTCTCAAATGGCACAATGGGAATAGCCTATCAAAAATCCCGAACATCAAAGAAACGATTGACTATCAGGTTAACCTCAACAAGAAGTGGTGCCTGTCATGGACGTGGCTTTGGTGGGACATGAAGTTCATGGCTATCTGGCACCCCCTCATAGAAATCAAAAAGTTTGTCCTCTTATGGCAAATTCTTCATCATGGAATCTGGACCAACCTTAAGGCTAGCAAACTTTGTGGGATTTCTCCTTGGTGCAAACGCTGCTACCGGTCTATCGAAGATGTCCCACACATCTTCTTTACCTGCCCCAACTCCAACAGACTCTGGTAGACGGTTGGAATGAAAATTAGACTTCAGAAACATCTCAGTTGGCAGCAAGCCCTGCTGGGAGAAGCGATCGGCTGCTCCACGACCCTCTGGAACGCCATCAGAGGGGAGGTCCTATGGAAAATCTGGCGGGAAAGATGTGCTCTCAACTTCGGTGACTCCCCCAAGGAGTGGTCAATTGAGAAATCATTATTCCTCCTTGGCAAAAGGATTGTTAACTGCAAGAAATCCCCCCCCTTCAGGCATCATCAAGTTCTCCTTTTGATCAATAACAAGCTTAAACCCAAGTGGGCCCCGCATGAGGGTGACGAGAGGGTGATTAACCTTCTTTGTAACGCCATCTAAGCTTTGTTAAAGCTTCCCCTGCTTTGTGGGATTTGGGGGGTCCCGTGGGCACTAGTCCCCTTCTCTTGTACTTTTCTTTCTCTATTTTTAATTCAAGTCCGGGAGAGTAGGCTAATGCCGAACTTCCTTTATATTAAAAAAAAAAACCATTTTTAGGGTCGTAACTAGGCATCCACCTCAATTTTTGGTTGATCATGGTTGTTACTTGATCCCTAGGGGACAAATCTTCTGCCTATTAGGTATTCTAATGGGATTTGACGTTTCCATGGATTAGTGATGAGACTCGTCTCTTTCTAAGCTCGATAATAAGTTGGCATACTAGAAAGCTATGCACATCAACATGGTGGGGTGAGTTATGGTCGTAAGTACATTCCTTTTTCCTTGATTATTTACTTTGTCTCTTGTTGGAGATCGAAGGACCAAGAGATTGTCGAATTGGAAAGAATTTGTATTATCTCTTGAGAGGAGACCCTAATCGGAGGTGTGTCCCAAAAATTAAATGGACTACTTGCATAAGACAAAATGATCAAGGTGGTTTGGGGATTCTAGACATTGAAGGAATAGCCAATAAACTGGTCACTAAATGGTTAATCAAAGCTTGGAGCAATAGAGATGCCTGTTGGGACAAATTGATTTTTAGAGATAAAAGCATTCTTAGGCTTGTGGGCTTTTTAGGATGGAACGGTATGGATCTTCTTACTCTTTTGTTCTCCCCCTATCACATTA
The DNA here is from genome assembly GCA_020310875.1 of Ceratopteris richardii. Taxonomy (NCBI): domain Eukaryota; kingdom Viridiplantae; phylum Streptophyta; class Polypodiopsida; order Polypodiales; family Pteridaceae; genus Ceratopteris; species Ceratopteris richardii. The sequence goes on along the minus strand of CM035441.1, from coordinate 119,230,504 downwards.
GGGGAAAAAGTGAGCCCTGGATGGGCCTTGTAAGGATTCCTAATTTTTAGGGATTAAAGTTAAGATTGTGGTGTATTAAGGGGACATACAAAACCACCCATGGTTTTCTACAATAAAATAGCAAGAAATATATCTCTTCGAGTGAATGCGTGAAGGAAAGCATTTCTAGCCATTAGATTTTGATTGTGAATGGTTAGGATCAAAAGAGATGGGGGGCAAGAATCGACAAGATCTGTCAAAAGATCCTTTGACGTTGGAGGATGCAGAGAAACAATAGTGAGAGAAGGTTTGGGTCGCAGTCAATCGTAGCCTTTGAAATAGCATAGATCCAATGGTTTCCATCTACATGCGCTTTCTTGGTCCTCGAGATCATTTTAATCCACTAGATCAAGCTGAGATCGAAGGGTTCAGGATGAATGGTGCATTTTCGAAAAATGGGATCTGTGTGCATCGTTGGATTGTTAACAGATCTAATGGCTCTCATCAAAAGGTGCCCATGCATTAAATGAACTCGCCTCCCACACACGGAATTTTGCGCCAATAGACAGGAGCCACACGATGAGCATTTGATCTAAGGGCCTATGTTGAAGGAAGCCTTGACTTTTGCAAACTTACATTATCCCTTATTATCCCTTGGATATGTGAGGCGATCCAACGGTGTCGTTTGAATCTTCCCATTATGAAAACCACTCTCCTCACAAAATCCACGCTTGCAAAGTAGTTTTGGAGTCTTTGACTGGCAGAAAACAAGGGAAGCCTAGTCTTAGTCTAGTAGACTTAGGTACTAGACCGTGTCCACTGCTCTCTTCTCATTGATGGATCACTAATCATCCCTTAATCTAAAAGGCCCAAAGAGGGTTCATTTTTCTCCCTAATGAGGTGGCTCCTAGAGGCTTGAATTTAGTCTTCTCCCTATGGAGGAGTTGAAAGAAGGTGAAAGAGTTGTCAAGATCAATGAAGATTGGAAATGGGCATTCGATATTAGACAAAATGATTCAATTTGGTTCCCTATCAAGGGCATAAGAGGGGTTGAGCCTTGGAACCTCCAAAAATCTAGGAAGCTTTGGAACAAGGGCTTTCTTTGTGGAAACACAGCTGAAATCAAGAAATAGGTCAATGGATTAGAATTGATGAGATTGACATGGCTAGGAGAATGGACTATTAAGAATGGTGCCTGTTGTGGAGCAGGTTCAATGCTTGGGAGGGCTCAAAGATTCGCCTCCTTATTGGGCATGAATCCCCTCACCTTGAGGGTCTTAGATGACACAATGACAACAATCTTGATAAAATTTCAAGATTGAAGAAAAATGTGGAATTTCGTGTCATGCTTAATATGAGATGGTGGCTGAATTGGTCGAGTCTTCGGTGAGACTTCAAGTTCCAATCCCTTTGGCATCCTCTCATCGAGGTTAATAAATTGGTTCTTATGTGGCAAATCCTCCATCAGGGAATTTGGACCAATGTAAAAGCTAAGAAAATTTGTGGAGCCCCTCCATGGTGTAAACAATGCCCTCATGGCAATTATCACTTGGGACATGTATTCTTTTCATGCCCCATGTAAATGTCCGTTTGGCAGGCCCTTGGGAGAATAATGTTGCTATAGGGAAAAATTAGTTGAAAGCAAGCATTATTGGGTGAAGCGATCTAGTGTTCTTCAATACTATGGAATTCTATAAGAGTGAAACCCTCTGGAAGATATGGAAAGAGAGGTGTGTTGCCAACTTTGGTAGCCCTCCTAAACAATGGTTGATCGAAAAATCTCTTTTCCTCTTAGGCAAAAGAATTTCCAGTTGTAAGAAGCCCCCACCATTTAGACATCATAGAGTGTTTTTTGTGGAGAACAACAAGATTAAAATCAAGTGGGCCTCCCATGAGGCAGACAAAAGGGTTATCAACCTACTTTTTAATGTTTTCTAGAAAGTTTTAAGCAACCCTTCCTTTTGTGGATTTGGGGGATCCCATGGATGCTAGATCCATTCACTTGTACAATTTTTCTTTCTATTAATTAAAGTTTTGGAGAGTAGGCTATTGCTGAACTTGCTTTTTGAAAAGAAAAACAATGAGCTCCATAGATATGAGGACGAGTTTTAATTTCTTATCAATATATTCTACTGATAGTACATGATGTCATAATAGAGTATATGCACTACATAATATTTTTCTATGAAGAGGAAGTTCAGCCAAAGCTTAATGTTCCTTTTCCTGAAGTGAACAACAGCACAAGTGAACAAGCATAGAACTCATGGGACTCCTTATATCCCACAAAGGAGGGATTAAAAGTGCTTGTAGAAAAAATTTTCTTGGGAAGATAGGCCAAGATCAACTTGCACCAACTTTTGGAAAGAGGGTGCCAAGAAGCCATGTTCTAGAAAGAGCGTGCCAAGAAGCCTAACTTCTAGAAAGAGTGATAAATCCAGGTGGCTATGGCACGAGAACAACTATGGAGAGCTATCTTATCATACAATGTACAAAGGCGGAGAGAGAAAGAACATAGAGAGAAACGTTTTCTCATTCATACAATATAGTATTGGATAAGTGATGATAGAGAGAGATTCCTCGACTCTATGCGCATGGATAAAGAAAATGGGGTGTGCCTTGCATTATGTGACCGAAAAGGTCTTTTTATACAGCAATAAAGAAGCTCTTAGCCAATCAAATAGGAGATAAGGCTTCAGATGATATTACCCTCTTATTTGGAGAGGGTTCACACACAAAGAATAAAGCTCATAGCTAGCAATTCCCCCCTTGAGCTTGATTATACATGTAACTCTTCAGGAACTATCCTTTCCTCACGACTAAACTAGGGTGGTACAAAATATGTATTTCCCTCCATGTACAAAGAAGGTGATACAATGTTTATATCCTTCCTTCAACAAACTCATGGGTGGTACAAATCCTTCGCTATATAATGAGGATGGTACAAAGGGGATGTTTTACAACACATCATCATAGATGAAATTGACTTGGGCTTCTTCATCTTCATTTGTCTCCTCTGCTACGTTGATGTTGCTAGGCCTTTTGTTGAAAGCTCCTTTGTTGTTGTTGTTGTTGCTTAGATGAAAATGCTTTGTAGCATGGTTGGATTTACCACATATTTTTCAAGGCTTAACTTGAAATAAATCCTTTGACAAATGGTTGGTGTGATTACAATTATTGCATTTTGTAGCTCTTGTAGAGAATTGATGACATCTTCTAGTCTAGGGATAGGGTCCTTTTCTTTAAGAACAGTTACAATTCGTCCAAACTTATCATCAGGTACAGCTTTGAGTATGAGGGCTACTTGATCCTCATTTTCAATAGGGCATTGTACATAAGCTAATTGGGTACAAATAGTCTTTAGCCTGTTTACAAGGGTAGGTATATCTTCTCCGTGTGACATGGTAAGAGAATAAAGTTGCTTTAAGTGCTATTTTGGAGTTTCTAGAAATTGCTCCAAAGGTTTGCTCTAGAGTGATCCATGCTTGATTTGTCATAGTGCAATCACCCAAGAAATGTACATAGTTATCGTCTAAAGAGGTGAGTAACATTCCAAGTGCTTGTTCATCCTTTTCAGTGGAATATGGTAGCCCTCTTCTTTGTTCAAGTGTTTCATTTCATGCTAGTGGTTTCGTGACATACCATAATTGTTTTGTCATTAGATGCCCCTTGATTTTTGTTTGCCATGTGTGAAATACTTGGCCATTAAATTTTTCTAAAGGCTATTCACTCATTTTGGAGAGGTCTTAACTCTTGGAGACTCTCCAAGGTCAGTACCTAACTCCTTACAACAATTTGTTTTTTTTGGAAAGGTCTTACCATTTATGCAAGATGGCAATGTCTAAGCCCATAGAGATATTTAGACCTACATGCATAAAACGTGATCACATGTGCAATTACATTAAGGAAAACTCTCAAGTGTAAGTTCTTTTGTTTAATTTTGAACACCTCTTTCATCCATATAAACGTGATGCAAGATGGCAATGTCTAAGCCCATAGAGATATTTAGACCTACATGCATAAAACGTGATCACATGTGCAATTACATTAAGGAAAACTCTCAAGTGTAAGTTCTTTTGTTTAATTTTGAACACCTCTTTCATCCATATAATAACTCAATAAGAGTTGAGCTGAGCATATACATTCGAAGCTCAAAGCGTAAGTAGCATCGAATAGCCATACATTCAAAACTCAATTAAAGCTATATTTTTAATTCAATAAAAAGCCTGAAATATAGCATCAAATAGCACCTGCTTCTAAAAAATATGTACTTAATTATTTCTTTCAGCTACAAAGTTGACAATGAAGCATTTAGCAATTTCCAAATATAGATGCAGCCAATAGTGGCAAAATCACTTGCATACTACTAAAGAGTTGCACAGAAGCTAGAAGACCATAGAGTCCAATGCCAATTGTGCTATAGCTCATGGAATGATTTCAAAACAATAACTCGTAGTAGTGAAACTTGCACTTATAGCATGCATCACATGGTTGGAGCTCAACAACAAGATAGAAAACTGTTGCAGCTAAGAACTTCAGTGCCTGTACATGTTTTGAGCATGAATTTGCTAGTGAGTGCTTTCATAGTACAATGATGTGCAATGAGTATTCCTCAGATAAGGGTCGTTGTAGACCACAATTTCTGTTATTGAAAGCAATGGCTTTCTGTAAAAGTTATCAACTTTTAGTTTCACGCCTGCTTTTTGAAGCCGCCCTCTTGTAACCACTCTTTTCGACGTAATCAAAAGTCCTATAAATACATGCACTCTGTGGACTGTCGAAACAGAGTGCATGGGGGGAGATTGCACCCAATACTGCGTTCTGTCTCGTCTCTTGTTGCGTCTATTCTCTGTGTGTTTTCTGTGCCCGTAATCTCTGTATGCGCGTGAGCAAGATCCTGACAATAGTGGTATCAGAGCTCTGCACGCGTCAATACAGAGGGTTCTGTTCTCTGTTCTCTGTTCGCGATTCCGATTCCATCTCCGTCTCCGTCTCCGTCTCCGTCTCCGGTTTCGGTTTCGGTTTCAGTTTTAGTTTCGGTTTCAGTTTCGGCTTCGGCTTCTGCTTCTGCTTCTGCTTCTGTTCCAGAACCAAAACCTACATTTTCACCTACGTTTTCACCTACGTTTACTCCTTCGGAGTAAACCGTCTCCGGTTTTGGTTTTGGTTTCAGTTTCAGTTTCGGTTTCAGTTTCGGCTTCGGCTTCTGCTTCTTCTTCTGCTTCTGTTTCTGCTTCTGTTCCTGTTCCAAGACCAGAACCTACGTTTTCACCTACGTTTACTCCAAGGCGTCGTCTAAGGCAAAGAACTTAGGCAATAACTTAGGCAATACATTGGCAACATTGGCACCCGTTGGCTACGCGCGAGGCAATTGTAATTTTTGAGTGGTAATAGAGAGGTTTAGAATCCCTAAGGTAGGAGGATTTGAACCCACAACCTCCTACTTTCAAGGGAAGTACTTTGACCACTCCACCATCTCTTGGAGTTGTTATTCAAGTTCTCTTTCTTTGGTACTTGTGCAAGGCGCTCGCGGCAATTTCAAGGATGGACCCAACAAAGAATTAAGTGTAACTTTCAATCCGTAGGTCGGATTGAGGCGTGTAATATACCGTTGGAAAGCTCTCGGAACGAACTTTCCAATGAGCTAGCTTGGAAGTGTGAATTCCTTCAAAATCATTGGGTGGCACTTGATTGAGTGTTCAAGATACCAAGCAAGGTTGAGAGCAAGGATCCAAGAGCACCATGGAGGATTACAGTGATTCACCTCTACCTGCAGCAACACTTGAACAACAACTAGAGCTCTTGCGGCATGAGCTTCAAGGAGCTTAGAACGAGATCTGACAACGTGATGAAATCCTCCAAAAGATGCAAGCTGAGGAAGATAACCTTACGAGAGTAGTAAAAGCTATTGTGTCTGCCCAATCTGATGTTACTCATTCAAAGATTGGTAATAGAAACTACCAGTTTCTACGATTTGATGGCCGAAAGGATGGGCCTTTAGTACTTTCTTGGTTGTCGCAGTTTGATGATTTTTATACCGATGAAATGTATGCTGAAAGTGAAAAAGTTAAATTTGCCACTAACTATCTAGTAGGTAAAGCACAACTCTGGTGGAATGTCCTGCGGCACAGTATGGAGCGTCCAACAACTTGGAAGGCTTTTCAAGAAAACGTGAAGGATTCATTTCTTCCTCCTCAATACCATTTGCATGTTCGACGTGCATGGACGACCCTTACATGGAAGGAGGGTGATACGGTTACTACCTACACAGAGCGGTTCTGGCAAAATTTACTACTTGTACGAATGCTTGAAGATGTATCAGAGGATATCTTGCAGCAGAAATACGAAGATGGTTTGGAAGTGGGTATCCAAGCTAAGCTTCACACCCTACGACCTACAACCCTCAACGAGGCCATATCTTTTGCTTATGATGCAGAAAAAGAATTCCATTCCATAACCAAGTCACTCCGTCTACAACAACCACGTCCACGACCATTTCCTGTTAAACCTTCATTTCCTATGAAGAGTAATTTTAATGCCCCATCTTACCCTAGCTTTCCTCGACCTCTACAATCCAATTACTCAACTTCACCCGTTGCTTCATCTCTCCAACCAACCAAACCACCTACCCTTCAAACTTCAGCAGTGAATGCCCAACAGAAGCGACCACGAATCACCTGCTGGAATTGTGGTAAACCTGGACATACAAAAATAAGGTGCAGATTGCAACCTCTTCATATAAAACCGGCTACAACTCGATTGCATAACATGGAGGTCTATAATGAAGAAATTCCTCCTGTTTGGACAGAGGAATCACTAGAGAAGGACTTAAGTACCTTGGGTAACGATATCTCTCTACACTCTCTTCTTTGCATGCACGGTACAATAAATAACAAACTAGTTAACATTCTACATGACGATGGTAGTTCACATGACTTCATTTCACATTTATTAGTACAAGAACTTAAATTACAAACGTTTCCTTCTTTGTATAAAGTGAAAGCTGCATTTCAAGGTAGTCGTTATAATGTAACACGAGAAGTGCAAGATGTTACGATTAGCATAGGCCCTTATGTTGATTCACGAACATTTTTAATTGCACCTTTGCAATCTTATGATGTTATACTAGGTATGCCTTTTCGTCACCATTATAACCCACGTATTGACTACCATACTCATACCTTTAAGTTTGTTTTCAAAGGTCAAATCATTACTTTGTCTGCACGGCATGATTTCCAGCCATTTCCATTGATTAGTCACACTCAAGTAAAGCGTGCATTTAGGAAAGGATTCAACTCATGCATTGTTTTTGTCAATGTCATCAATGATTATACTCATACACTTCCAGATGCATATAAACCTTTCATGAGTACTTATAAGGATTGTTTTATGTCTGAATATCCCTCTGAACTACCACCATCTCGAGGATCCTTTGACCATAGCATAGACTTAGTACCTGGTAGTTCTCCTCCTCATAAAGCACCTTATAGACATGGCCCACTACATCAAAAGGAAATAGAAAATCAAGTAAAAGACCTACTACAAAAAGGACTTATAAGGCCTAGTTCTTCCCCATTTGGAGCACCAGTTCTCTTAGTAGAGAAGAAGAATAAAACTTATCGAATGTGCATTGATTATAGAGCCCTTAACAAGATCACGATCAAGAATAGATACCCTATTCCTCGAATAGATGATCTCTTAGATAAGTTACGAGGAGCTCGTGTGTTTAGTAAAATTGATCTTAAATCGGGTTACCATCAGATTCGTATGACACAAAGTGATATTTTTAAGACTGCATTTAGAACTCAAAATGGCCATTATGAATTTATGGTAATGCCCTTTGGACTTACTAATGCCCCTGCTACATTTGCGTGAATGATGAACAATATTTTTCTTGATTACCAAGCTTTTGTTCTTGTATTCTTTGATGACATACTTGTTTACAGTAAGAATGATAGTGAACATGAAAAGCATCTTGAAACAGTTTTTCATTTGTTACGAGAAAAAACATTTTATGCTAATCCGGAAAAGAGTTATTTTTTTCAGCGTAAGTTAGAATATTTAGGACATATTATTTCAAGTGAAGGTGTGCATGTGGATCCGAAAAAGATTAGAGTTATCATAGAATGGCCTACACCACAATCAGTCAGTGATGTTCGTTCTTTTCTTGGGTTAGCTAGTTTCTATAGGAAGTTTGTTCGAAATTTTTCTTATTTAGCATTGCCTCTTACCTTGTTGTTGAAAAAGACAATAAAATTTGCATGGGGAATTACCCAACAACAGTCCTTTGACAAACTCAAACATGCACTTTCACATGCACCTCTTTTACAATTACCTGATTTTTCACAACCCTTTCATGTTGTTACTGATGCTAGCGGTTCAGGAATAGGTGCTGTTTTAATGCAAAATGACCATCCCATTGCATTTGAGAGTAGAAAGCTTAAGCCCTCAGAATAGAATTATGGTACGTATGATAAAGAATTGTTAGCGGTTGTGCATGCTTTGCGAATTTGGAAACACTATCTTATGGGCTCTGAAGTATTAATCAAAACCGATCAACAGGCTATTAAGCATTTATTAAGTCAGCCCTTAATCTCTGATAGGCATCTTAAATGGGCATCATTCATTCAAAATTTCCAACCCATGATACAATATCAGCCAGGTAAAGCTAATGTCGTAGCTGATGCTCTTAGCCGTTTTCCTTTGCATTCTGTTGTTTTGAATAATATTTCTGCCATCCAAATTCATTCTCTTCAAGAAATGGTTTCCACTTATGCATCTGATTTGTATTAATGCATTGTTGGATTGTTGGATTGAACTATGGAATAGCCAATGCATTGTTGGATTGTAACATGAAATATGTTGGCCAATGCATTGTTGGATTGTAACAGTAATATGGACTATGTTGAACACGGCATTATAATTGTTAGAGTGTTGAATGATTTTATCAACTGAGGTCAGTTCCTTGTCAACTGGGAGGCATGTTGTATATTATTGAACAATACATTGCTAAAGTGTTGTACTATTAATGTATTAATATGTTTTTGATGTTTCTGATATAGCAGCCGAAGGTTCGTGAGGAGCGTGCAAGGCGTGAAAGGGCGGACATCAATAATCTGAATAATTATTATTTATTTTGTAAATAAACTTGCGTAGAAGGTTCTATTGTTAGAAAAGTAATGGTTAGAATAAGGGTCGTTGTAGACCACAATTTCTGTTATTGAAAGCAATGGCTTTCTATAAAAGTTATCAACTTTTAGTTTCACGCCTGCTTTTCGAAGCCGCCCTCTTGTAACCACTCTTTTCGACGTAATCAAAAGTCCTATAAATACATGCACTCTGTGGACTGTCGAAACAGAGTGCATGGGGGGAGATTGCACCCAATACTACGTTCTGTCTCGTCTCTTGTTGCGTCTATTCTCTGTGTGTTTTCTGTGCCCGTAATCTCTGTATGCGCATGAGCAAGATCCTGACAACATTCCTCATGTATCGCATCCACGTGTGGAAGGCAACAAGAGATGAAATAGATGGTACCATAACTAATATTCTGTGACACATAATAGCTTCTATTGAGCCTAGCTTTCCATAGATTCAATCTAGATTAGAGGTTTTACCAAGAGAAGGCAATTTCATCTTTGACCTCCATGAGATCATGATAAAGCTTAACCCTATCCCATATTTCCTTCTCAAGCCCATCAATAACAAGTCCCCTTTGTTCTCATCTATCCAACTGAGCTTCAACCATATTAAAGTCCCCAAAAATGATCACATCTAACAAAAGAGACTCTAACACTTGCCAACTAACTTCTTTGTTTGTATCGACATTGGGCACATAAACTGAAGCAATGGTAAATTACAAGGGGGATTTAAGGGAGACAACAACCCACCAATGGTTGAACTCCTTGCGGGTGTCTATAAGTCAAGAATGCATGCAATCATGCTTGTGTGATGTGGCAAACCACCATGAACTGAAGAAATTGGAGTAAGTCTCTTTGTAAGGTCTTCACCACTGCTTTGATCTCTTAAAGAGAGATGAAGTCTAGGTTGACACTTTTATACCAAAACCATTGTTCAATAATGATGGCTCTTGAGGGTCAGATAGCCCATGAATGTTAAAAGAAACGACTATCATTTTAGATGGCTTTGATCTTTGCGAGATGAGGTCTTTTCCCTCTTTTTCTTGTTTTTCTCTTCATATCTACTTCTCAAGGTGCAGGCGTGCTGAGGGAGAAGTCTACCTTTAAGGGGGCTCTTCCAAGGGATTTTTGTCCCAATTTTCTTGTTATGGGAAGCTTTCTTAGTGTATGAATCTCTAATCCCATTGGGAACCGTAGACCCAATTATCTCTATCACTATCAGGATTTTCTTCTTTGGTGGTGGTGAATGCATCCTCTTTACTTGTATTGTATCCCTCTAGATTGTCTTCCTTACTATTTGAATCATCCTTTGGAGTTTTCTTGTCTTCATTTGACGTCCAAAATTGACTCAATTAGGCTATTGCATTAAATTGACCTCATTTTTCGAATAGCATAAAATATTGGTTTCTTGGACTGATCTAGAGGGACTTCTCTTGTTATACCTTTGTGGCTTCTTATCCTTCTATGTCTCACTTCATTGAACCCTTTTGAGTTGGGGTCTGCAAATTGCATCTTCCAATAATGGATCTTCAAGCTCAAAAGGTCCATTTCTTTGTTCCATGCATTCTTTTGTTTCTATTTTTTTGAGTGTTTTTCATCACTTGCTTCTTCCTAGTGGAATTTTTCCTCAGTGGGAAATCTTTAATCCTTTGTCCTTATATACCACAACAAAAACAAGCATTTAGCAAGTTTTTAAAAATCACCTCCTCTTCAACCAGTTCCTCTTCTCAAATATCTATTCTAATTTTTGAGGTGATATCTTTATTTAGGTCCACCTTGATATAGATCGACAAGTGCCATCTCATGTTGAATGAGTGCATTGCACCTTCATAAATGAAGCCACAAACATCTGCCCAAGAGGCCAAGGGTCAACAAATTGTTGAAAATGTGGACTATGCAATCTTTAGGTGGATAAAGGGGTCAAAAGACCTTAACGTGGACAAAAGTCACGACTCAAAACACTTAGGGCAGTCTCAAGGTCAGGCAAGTTAGTCCTAAGGCTACGAAAAAGTCGAGAGAGGCATCTAAAAGCTATAAAAGAAGGTGAAGAGTCATCAAATGCATGGAAGTCTTGTAGGTCATTGAAGACTAAGAGACATATACTCAAGGAGGCTCAAGAAGAGAGTCATCTAAGGCCCAAGGAGCTAAAACACATCAGTCCAAGCTAAGAAAAATGTAGAGGAGGAGATTACATGCACAGAGGAGGAGTAAGGAGCAACTATCAAGCCCACACCCCCTTTAGTCTCTTGTAGGTATATACATGGTCTGCTTATATCCAATTCAAGAGACTTAAGGTGCATTCTATAGCTTATATATGTGTCTTAGTTTGCTTAAGAGGCTTCTTGAAATCAGTTTTATGTGCAGAGAAATTGGTGTATCTATGTAACACTAATTTTCACATATCCTATACCTCCACATAGTTTGTTTTGTACAGAGTTGTTGACAAATCTAAATAGATCCATTTGAACAGTGGTACGATGGGCTTGGGAATATCCGCCTCATTTTGTTAATCCAAAAACAATTCCTTCGATAGTGGATGATCGAATTCAACAGTCTCGGGGATGTCAAGCAGCGGAGTCTTTGGGCACTCCTGTTGCGGAGCCTTCTGACCATTCTCTGCAAGTGGTGGACTCCAAAATTATGGATTTTCATGAAAGGAGACATAGCTAGAACCGAAATAGAATGCAGAATAACTCTGATATACGGTTAGATAACGAGAAAACACTCCAGGCGAAAAATGATGGATTATTGCAAGACTTACATTTGAAATTATCATTAGGAGCCTTGCTAGAGCTAGTGCCTACTTTTCGAAATTAGTTGCTACAACAACTACAATCGATCCACGATACAGCAGAAACTCTGGACCCAACGGTATCCATGGTAAAGGACACTCCAGAAAAGTTTGTAGATTATGTCGTACCTACCATTACAGTTTACCATCGTAATCGCCCCATTCCGAAGGTCTTAATTGATGGAGGATCGAGTATCAACATATGTTGGAACTCAAGGTCAAGCACAAGCATGGAAGCACATCAGAAAGGTGGACACACACAAGAAGAAGGAGCAAGTAGGGAGCTCTAAGAAGTACATGTCAAATTTTTAGAAGAATCCCCTACAAAAATAGTGATTTCCATCACTAAAAACCATTGTAGATACCATTTTCTATTTTTGTAACTCCATTTTGTTCAAGCCGAGGAGTCATCGAGCTTGAGGAGTATTAGAAGTATCATCCTACCAATTTTCATAATTTTTAGACTTCGTTTGAGCCCTCAAATAAGCCCTGGAACCTAATTTTTAACTAGGCCGGACACTAGGTCTGGACAGGGCCAAAACTAGTCAAAAAACTATAAAAAGAGCTAGAGAGCTCATTTTTGGGGTTAGCTTGTTAGAGAATAGAGCTTTTGTAAGAGAACTCTTTTGCAATCAAAGCTTTCCATTGTTCCTCTCTTTGATCTTACCTTGTGCACGTGTATGTGTATGTGTGTGCATGTTTGTGTGCTTTCACTCACGCACTTGTGCCTTCACTTGCTCGTGGTCTTCATACCGGTCCTCACGTCTTCGCAGATTGACAAGTAAAGGAGGTGGTGCTTACGCTTGAGCTACACCAAATTTTGGTGCCGTTGCTGGGGAGAGAGCTTCGAGGACGAGCGTTATGATGGTAAGATCGTAGATTTGCGACGTTGGAAGGTAAAAAAACTATCATTTTTGTTCATTTTCTGATTTTTCTTCTTCATCTTCATCATCATCACCATCTCCATCTTCTTCTATCTTCTTCTTCATAGAAATTTCTCGTTTTTTAGTGCATTTTCATCATTTTCATACCATCTTTCATGCAGTATTGTGCGAGGAGGAGTTAGGAAGTGCAAGAGAGAGCAATCGCTGTGTTTTTTCATGATTTTCTACACATACGGAGCTCGCCATTGCTTGGCGCTCAGAAATTCGAAGTTCCCACCAAAAAACACGATTCTGTGATGAAAATCGTGAGTCCGTGAAAATTCAAATTTTTTTTGAAAATCACGATTCTCTGTTTCCCGCCTAAAAGCCTTTTGAAAAGAACAGGATTCTATGGTCATTCTCAGATTCGCGATTCTGTGGTTGTGCTCAAAATCGCGATTCTCACAAATCACGATTTTCAGCCAAAAAAACACGATTCTGTGGTTGTGCTCAAAATCGCAATTCTCTAAATTTTTGAAAACCACGATTCTGAGACAAAATTGCGATTTTCAAAACACGATTCTGTGCTCAAAATCGCGATTCTCAAAAACACGATTCTCTGCTCAAAATCGCGATTTTCAGAACACGATTTTGAAAAAACACGATTCTCTGTTGGCAATCGCGGTTTTCATGTCAAAAACACGATTATGTGAAAATACGATTCTCTGCTCAAAATCGCAATTCTCAACAACGCGATTCTCTGCTCAAAATCGCGATTCTCAACAACACGATTCTCTGCTCAAAATCACGATTCTCAACAACACGATTCTCTGCTCAAAATCGCGATTCTCACAAATCACGATTTTCAGCAAAAACACGATTTTGAGAAACACGATTCTCTGATTTCACACGATCGCAATTCTCTGATTTCACAGGATCGTGATTCTCTGATTTCACAGGATCGCAATTCTCTGATTTCACACGATCGCAATTCTTTGATTTCACACAATCGCGATTCTCTGATTTCACATGATCGCGATTCTCTTGGTTTCACAGGATCACGATTCTCTTGGTTTCATAGGATCGTGGTTCTCTTGATTTCACAAAATCTCTTGGTTTCACAGGATCACGATTCTCTTGGTTTCACAGGATCGTGGTTCTCTTGATTTCACAAAATCGTGATTTTTTCCATAAGGTCCTGTTTGCCTGTTTTGACCCCCAGGTGCCTGATCTGACATAACTTTTTCATCCAAAGTCCATTTTTGAGCTCTATAGCTCGTTGGATAGGATAATTTGAAGTTGACCTTCAAGTGGGACCTGGAACCCAAAAGGACTCCAAAGGATTTTTGAACCATACCAAGGGGAAATTTCGGACTCTTAGCCAAAGCTTATGAACCTGAGAGCTGGTAGACACCTAGGCAAGGATAGACAAAGCATTAGATCTTCTCAGTCCAGTGTCAACCATACAGCTAAGTCTTGGGCACAACAACTAAGTGGTTGTCCTTACGTACTAAACTCTGACACAAGTGACTCAGAAATGTCTTTTAGCATGGGGAAACCTGCAGGTGGCTCAGGAACTGCCCATCTACAAACACCAGAAGGACCCTATAAAACACAATTGGAATATATTCGGACCAACCGATTAGGTGCTCGCATCTATGAGGATGTCTTGAGGCGATCAGTGGTCCAACTCAAAAATCCAGATCAACCCTTTGGACTTGAACACCCAGTGGTCAAGTTCGAAGAGGGTTCATACATTGATAAGGAAGGAACCATGTATGTGGTCACCAACCTACCAGATAGGACTGATGAGTTTGGAAATATCATTCCTGAGAACGAGATAGGAGACCTAGAACAAGGAAATGTAGGACAAGGACCCCAGACTCCTAGAGGCAAGTCAGTTTTGACCAGAGTGATCACTCCAGATTGGATTCCTCAAGATAACAAAAGCATAGAACTATTCTTGAATAGAGAAACAGAGGAAGCATTTTGGAGATTCAAGCCAGATCAACCTAGCCAATTGGGCATAGTCATCATCTACGAGTTCAAGGACCCAGAGATACCATGCAAAGTTGTCTACCTGGATAACACGTCAGAGAAAATTTTCTTGGTAACAGAACATGATAGACATGCATATACTTGGAAGAGTGAATTGATTTTCCCTCCACCAAGATCCAATGTTTCCCATGGCCTCCAAGGAGTAGGATCATCCCAAGCTCATGAAGCCCAGAGAGAAAGAACTAGAGAGAGACCTGAGGTAAGTTTTGCACACACTGTGGGCAAAAATAGAGTAGGATTTGAAAATGAAAGACCTGAAAGAGAGAGACATCAAGCACATAGGCAACAAAGAGATGAACATGATTTTCCATTGACTAGACCCCGAGAGCACACAAGAACCCTTAGACCCACTCAAGTGATCAAGGCAATGAAGAATTATTTTGACGGATCAGGAGATCCTTATGATCATGTGGCTGAGTTCAAACAAGTGTTAAGAGCTGAACAGGTTGAGGATTTATTCACCCAGTACGAGGCATTTGGTTTGACTCTTAAGGGCACTGCCTTGGCTTGGTTTCAACCATTGAGTAGTTGCAACTATCGCGATATAGGTCAACTGCTAGACGAATTCATTGTAGAATTTTCCAAGAGTGGTATAAGACATAACACATCATCTTTGATCCAGAGTTTCAAGCAGACACCCCAAGAAACAGTGCGACTAGCAGGTAGAAGGTTTAGACAGTACCTAAAAAGGTGCCCTGCTCTAGAGTTACCCACACCAGCCAAACAAGTGGCTTTGTTCTTAGATGGCTTACTGAGCACAAAGTTAAGATCATATGTGTACTTGAAAGAGCCTAGATCCATAGAAGAGTGTGTGCGGACATGCATTGACATAGAAGATAACTTGGGTGAGGAGTTAGGATTGTCCAAACTCTATAAGGATTCGGATAGTTCTACTAGTCATACTTCAAAAATCTCCACGGAAATAGAAGAGATAGCTGAGCAAGTTGCCAAGAAGCTGGGAGTCTAAAATACACAAACACAGAGAGTCACTCCATTGAATCGGTGTTATACTTGCGGAGGCAACCACATGGCTAATGTATGCCCAATGCAAAACCAAAACATTAGAGAAAGGAATGTTCCATATTGCACTATTGAGAGAAAATACATGAACCACACAGCTCAAGATTGTCCTTACAATAGGCAGGCAGTTAGACAAACTTATCAGCAACCTTACCAACAAGGTAGGTATTAGAACCAATACCAACAGCCATATTATCGACCACAACAGCAATATCAGGCACAATATAGGCCACAACCAGTCTTGGGAAACCAACCACCAGCTCCTGCCAATGTGATTCCAGTCAAGTATGTTGTGGGAGAGGAAAATCCAAATAGAGCATTGGTGCCACGAACCCCATTGATACCAGATAAGGACTCTCATCCTCATAGTTCAGACTACTCCCATGAAGGTAGTCCACATGCTTATTACACTGAGTCGCCTGAGCATAGTGAGATTTACCCGTATCAATATGAGGCACCACCTATGGAACGAAATTGGGAGCCAAAATACTCCAATGTCATGTATGCAAATGCTAACCCTAGGCCCCAATTGAGACAAGTAAGACCACAAGCCCCTAGAGGACCATGTTTCAGATGCTAGGGTGACCATTTCCTTCGTGATTGTCCCCACCCACCATCTCCGAGTCAAGGACAGGCTATCACAATACAAGCTTTTTGTCCTGATTGTGGCAAAGACCATCTCCCTAGAGATTGTCCAAGAAACCCCTCTAGTGCGCCCAAGATTACACCCATTAATGTGGTAGGCTTAGTGGCGGAATCAAGTGCCAGTAGCAGTAATGTGGCACCTGTACAGGCAGTTACTAGGGCACAAGCATTAAAAGAAGATAAACCAGCAGAGCAATCAGAGTCGAGTGAATCGGGAGAACCTAGCAAGCGAAAAACAAGAACATGGAAGGATACCAGAGAGAAGGCCAATCGCAAGTGGAATAAAAAGTTATCGGAACTAGAAGAAAGCTTGAAAGACGCAAAAACAAAAATAGAAGACATTGCATCTCAAAACCCCTTGCATGCCGAAACTCCATCCACTCCACCTCATCCCACCCCACCACCCATTGTAAATAGACCGCAGCCAGGGTCTATTCTTGCAAATCCAACCCCAGAAGGCTTAGACATGATGTTCAAGGCCTACCAGGCTCGACTTCAAGAAGGGCCAACAGTTGCAAACCTAAACAAGAGTTACCCTAGAGCAGATTTAGAGATTGAACGAATGAAAATGTGCATGAAAATGGTAGAACAAGCTCAAGCTATACTTGAGACTAGTCAAAAGTTCAATCAGACAAACTCTGTCAAAACAGATTTGCATTTCCAAGGCTTACTAGAAAGATTAGAGCAATTGGTAAACAAAGCACAAGTTTCTTTACCTCCACAGGCTCAACCAGTTATTGAAAGAGGAAGCTCACCACCAATGGGAGCTTATGTTCCTAATTCCACGGATGCTGGAATACCTCCTTCAATTCAACAGTACTCTCAAGAGTTCTTGCGGGAAATACAAGAAGAGAAATGGGCCAAGGAGAAGGGTAATTCCCCTCCTATTCCCAAGATTGATGATCTTCATGATCAATTTCCCCAAGACATTCCCTCCATTTACGAAGATCAAGTCGAGCAACAAGAAGACGAAAGGATAGATTTTGAATCTAATACCTTAGAAGAACTGCCTCAATTTCTAGGCCCATGGGAATCTGAATCTCTTCAGATCAGAGCTCCCACAATACTGGTCAGACATGAAGACTCAGTGGTCCCAAGGAACACTGAAGTCGTGAAGAACACTAAGGTTCAATGCCATCTCACTGTAGAAGAGCTGCTCAAAGCAAAACCTGAGCTATGGAATCATGTGAAGGATCAGGTTCCAGAACTTGATTCCAATAAGCAAAAAACAGGCTCTAAGCAAAAAGTTCCAGAGATACCTCTAGACAAAATAGGGGACATGTGTGAGGGTGAAGAAGGTAATACTTATCTTCCAATCACCTACCAAGGTTACACAACCAAAGCAATCATAGATTCAGGTGCTGGTGTTGCTATTGCGGCCACCTCCTTGTGGAAGCAATGGGGCAAACCCACATTAAGACCAACTAGAATGAAGCTTCAAATGGCTGACGGTCATTTTGAAAGACCTCTAGGATTGCTCGAAGGGATAACTCTAACCACTTGTGGTGTGGAGTTTGAAGATACATTTGCTATATGTGACTTTGAGAAAAATAACGTCTATGAGATGATCCTAGGAAGACCCTTCCTACGAAAATTGCAAATAATACAGGATTGGGGAACCAACTCCTTGTACTTACAACACTTAGGGGTCACCACCAAGGTCAATTTGAAGGATTACACCTTCAGAGATGTACCATCCCTATAGTGGAATTCTATCCACAAAGCGAAAGAAGATTCTATCTCTGTGCATTCAGAAAGTTCACCTGATCCATCATGGCTAGATGAAGATACTCATTTGTGGATGTGCAAGGTCGCAGAGGAAGAGGAAAAACGTTTAAAGGCAAGAGAAGAAGGGACTTTGCCAAGAGATAGACCAATTAAAGACCCAGCCTATACACAAATGATCTTTCTAGATGAGGAATTTGAGCCTCATGGCTGGCCAGAAATCTTAGCCACCATGGACATTGCTGTCAATGAAGAAATGGACACCTCATTGTGATGAGGAGGGTTATGATATCTGAGTGTTCATGTGTCAGCCCTTGCTAGAAGAATGTGACCCTAGTGATGTCATAGAAGAAGAAGAGAATGATGATGATATAGAGTCCATTGTGATGGATAGTTGCTTTACCTCAGAGCAGCACTATCTAGAAGATATAGGAGTGTTCACCCAGAAAGAAGAAGAACCTCTCACAAGTATTAAAACGGTAAATTCAAAGGATGGAAGTGAGAGCAGTCAAAAGAAAAAGAAAATAAAAGCAGTGAAACAAGAAGAGGAGGAATCATTGTTTGAAGTACCAGAAAACTTCAAGAAATATGAAGTTGACGACCACAAAATTTTGGTACGAATGCCTAAGCGAGAGGCCATCATAGGGGAATCATATGATAATAAAGAAAAGACCAAGAAAATTGTAGTGACCATTGAAGAGAATGAAGAGAGATGCACATATATAGGAGATGACCTAAGTGCTAGAGAAGAAATGGAGCTCGTAGCTCTATTAAGGGAATATAGGGATGTGTTTGCATGGCACTATAGAGACTTGAAAGGGGTAGATCCAAGAATTTGCTCTCATACTATCCCCATGACCGCTGATGCCAAGCCCACCAAACAAAAGCCCTACACATATAATGATACATATGCAACCAAAATAAAAGAAGAAATTGATAGGCTGATTGAAGCTGGATTTATCTATGAGATTGAGCATACTGAATGGGTGTCCCCCATTGTAGTAGTGCCCAAGAAGAACGGGAAGTTGCGAGTGTGTATTAACCTTAAAAAAGTTAATGCTGCTACGATCAGAGATAGTTATCCGCTTCCAATCACGGAACACCTATTGGAGCGTGTTGCAGGCAAGGAAGTTTATAGCTTCCTTGATGGATTTTCAGGTTACAATCAAGTAGCCATTGCCCCAGAAGATCAACACAAAACAGCTTTTGCCACAGAGTGGGGAATCTTTGCATTTTGTGTGATGCCATTTGGGCTCACCAATGCACCTGCAACATTCCAAAGGCTCATGTGTCATGTCTTCAAAGAGTTCTTGCGGAAGAGCTTAGAAGTGTATGTGGATGATTTATGTGCTCATTCCCAAGAAAGAAGATACCACATCCTTGAGCTCAGACAAATCTTCAATAAGTGTAGAGAATATCGAGTGTGTCTGAACCCAGAAAAGTGTGTGTTCATGGTGCATCAAGGTAAAATCTTAGGTCATATTGTTTCTAAGTATGGAATCTCAACAGATGAAGATAAGGTACGAGCCATAGCGGAGCTGCCAAGGCCAAGGAATGTTAAGGAGGTAAAAGCCTTTATGGGCCATTGTGGATATTACCGTAGGTTTATCCACATGTATGCGATCATAGCTAGGCCTCTTTATGCATTGTTGTCTAATTTTGAGTGGAACGAGGAATGCGAGAATTCTTTCAATGAACTGAAGAAACGTTTGTGCACAACACCAATACTAACCACTCTTGATTGGAATAAGCCATTCCATGTCCATGTGGATGCATCCAATCATGCCATAGGATGTGTACTAGCACAACCCACAGGTGAAGGAAACTTAGATCTGCCCATAGCATATGCTAGTAGACAGCTCACCGCAGCTGAATGAAACTATACCACAACTGAGAGAGAAGGCTTAGGCATGCTATATGCTGTGAAGAAGTTTAGACACTATTTATTGGCCAACAAGTTCAAGTTTTTCACTGATCATCAAGCTTTGTTATATTTGGTCAATAAACCTTGCAATACTGGACGCTTAGTAAGATGGTTCCTCTTACTAATGGAATATGACTTTGAAGTGGTTGTTAGGAAAGGTAGAACCCACCTTCGGGCCGATCACCTTTCTCGCATCACTTCAGGAGAGTCACCGCAAGGAGTGTCTGATGAATTACCCGATGCTTATCTGTTCAATTTAGAAGTTGCTCCTAAATGGGCAAATAAGTTGGTACCAATCCTAACCTTCGGCCCTGCAAATAAGAATGTGAAAACATCACAAGAAGAAATTGTAAAATCACAAAAATATCACATATTAGCAGGAAGCATGTACAAACAAGATACTGAGGGTGTATTAGCTTGTTGTGTTGAGGACGATGAACATAGTAGTTGGTTGCAACAAGCCCATGAAGGAATGCTAGGAAATCACTATTCTAAACAACAAACATTGCAGAATTTGAAACGTTTAGGAGTGTATTGGCCTAGCATGGACAAGGAAATACATGAGTGGATTAAGACTTGTCCAGTGTGCCAGGTAAAACCCCCAGTGGAGCATGCAACCCTTTATCAAGTGTCATTAATTCCTGATTGGAGTGCTCCATTGGTAGAGTTTATGAGATCGGGAAGATTACCCAAAGAGGCTAGTCTAGCAAGAAGACGAACTATGGAGCAAGAGGCTCAAGGCTATGCCTTAGTAGGAGACAACTTATACCGAAGAGGCAAAGATGGTTACTTAAGACTGTGCGTTCATGAATCAGACTATTTGAAAGTCTTAGAAACTTCACACAGCGGTGTCTCAGGTGGACACTTCGGTCCTGATCGAGTAATCAAGACCATTCTATTCTCAGGACTTTGGTGGCCCACTCTTCATATGGATGCTCATACCTATGTGAAGAAATGTGACACATGCCAACGTGCACAATATCCAGTTAGAAAAGACGAGATGCCTTTGAGGCCAATGATGGGAGGGCGTGCATTTTCGAAGTGGGGCATAGACCCCCAGCTAGAAACTCCCATGCAGAGTATATTATTGTAGCCACAGATTACCTTACAAAGTGGGTCGAAGTGAAAGCCACAACAAAGAATGATGCTCAGACTACGACTAAGTTCTTATTCGAGAATGTGTTCACGAGATATGGGCTACCAATAGAGTTAGTAAGCAATAGAGGCACACACTTCTTGAATGAGGTCATTGAAAATCTTCTCCAAGAATTCTTGGTGATACATAAGAAGTCCGCCCCTTATCACCCACAAGCTAACGGACAAGCCGAGAGCACCAATAAAATCCTCTGTAATGTATTGACAAAACTGGTAAATAATAAACGCTCTGATTGGGACAAACAACTTCATCATGTTGTTTGGGCTTATCGAGTTGCCTACAAAATGATACTCAATGCCACCCCATTTCAGATGGTCTTTGGAGAGAATGTTGTGCTACCATTAGATTTCTTAATCCCTGCCTTAAAAGTAGCACAAGAGTATGAGTGGAATGGGCATGAATTGTCCTCTAGGATCTTTGATCTCGAATGCTTAGGTGAGACGAGGCTACGAGCGGCAGCAAGCATCTACGCTGCAAAGAAGAGGCAAAAGGCATACTTTGATGCACACATCAAGGATAAGGGATTGAAAGAGGGAGATCTAGTGTTGGTTTATACACTAAAACAACATGCCCGTAAGTTGGAGAAAAGAGGATACGGACCCATGATCATTAATAGAATTTCCACTAGTGGTGCAGTTCAGTTGGCCACTCTAGAAGGAGATATCTTGCCAAACTATATTAGTGGTTGTAGAGTCAAGTTATACCAAGAACCTCTTACAGAGGATATGCTTACGAGACTCAACACTGCTAAGAAGCGAAAAGAAGAGGAGTTAAGGGTGAGGGAAGAAGCACATGCAGAGGCTAGAGAGCGTATTAGGCGAAATAAGTTAAGGCAACTAGGCCTAGATGTCAACTCAAAAGCCCCAAAATATCACATGGATATGTGCCAAAAATCAAGCATAACTACTTCTCAAGTCATTGACCAACGTCCCTTTGTGACCATAGAGATCGGACAAGTAAAGGGTGTAGGGACTGTGAAAGCATTGATTGACTCAGGTGCATCAAGTAGTGCAGTTAGACTATCCTACTGCCAAAACTTGCAGTTGAACATCAATCCCATAGAAGCTTATCTCATAGTATTGGGAGGTGTGGAAACCCCTTGTTTGGGCAAGGTGGAACTTCCCATCTACCTGCAAGATGTTCCAATGAAAGTCAAAGTGCTAGGGTGTCAAGATGAGAACCTTACATAACCACTTGTCTTAGGACAAGATTGGATTTATGACAATGCAGTCAACTTAAACCTAAGAAGTCAACTTCTTCAAGTTTGGGTCCAGGGACAATGCTTTACATTAGAGCTAGAAAATGGCATGGTCACAAATCCAGATGTCACATCTTGTAGTTCTTCTAAGACTAATCATATGGAAGAAGATGTTGTATGTCTCAAAAGCTCTATGATGCAGAAGGAGTCAATCGTGGAAGAACAGGTCCGAAGGCGGGTGGATCTTTCTTCTTCTCCAAAGAAACAAGTAGCCACAGTAGTGAGTCCACCACACAGGCAAACACAACCGTTCACGACAACTGCTACATCAAATAGAAAGACACCATTCGACAAGAAAGCAGTTCCGAGCATGAAACAGATCTGGGTACGCAAAGGAGAGCAACCACCAGCCTGGCCCCCACAAAGCCCATCCAGGCAAGCCAACCAGGCCAGAAGACAAAGGAAGCAGCTCGGACAAGCTCAATCACAAGGTATCCAACAAGTTTGGGTGCCTAAGAAATTAGCTGCAGCTCAACAAGGGCGATTATAGATGTGGGTACCTAAGAAGCTCTTACATCCACAACAACCTATGTTCTCCCACATGCGGAAGGTCTCAACAAAGAAGCCAAAAAGAGAAAAAGGTATGAACCACGTATAGAGATTGAAAGAAGATCAAATCAGCTCTTCAACAATAGTAGGAAGACGTGCAAAAAATATATGGGTTTGGAAGCCAAAAGTACAGGTAGCCTCCACCGAACCAAAGCGCCAACCACACTGGATACCATACTTCAGAAAGCATCCAAAGAGGAAGACGCCTGAAGTGATCTTTACAGTGCCAAATATTGTTCTAAAATGGACCCCAATAAGGAGGATTACATCATTTCGAGATCCAATGGATAACTCCACCAAAGCTGGCATCAACATCGACAAGTAACTTCGAAAGCCTCGTCGAGCGACAACCATGTGCTTCTTGCACAACCCTGTCTTTTGCACCATTCAGGTCATGCACATCCAAAGTATGCATTAATATAGGGGCCTATTACATGGCCGTGCATAGCCACATTTGAGAGTCGCATGCACAAGAGCACATTGACATATGTCAACTATTTTTTTTTATACTAACATCTGTCTTCTTGTTTGGTGACATTGTTCCTCAAAAAAAAAAAAAAAAAAGAGAGAAAGAACTTGTTCCCAGGTTTCGCTCATGGAACATGAATGAGTCATGCTTAGTGAAGATTGAACCATCGATTAGTGGGCATTTATCAGTTTGGATATAAGTGTGTCTTGGCTAGCAAATGATGTAATTGCTGCCCTATCTGGTAGATGTCAAGAACTTGGCATGAACATAACATCCACAACTATGGTTTCCTCTTACTATGGTAGGAGTAAAGAGCTTGAAGGTCGGCAACTTGAGTGATGCTTAACTACTGCATGTATGAGAGCATCCGGGGAGATATCTGCAAGGGGTAGTTCTGGTACCTGCAAATCTTTGTATGTATACTAGATGAGAAGACTCCTGCTTATGGTGAGCTATAGAGAATATGTGAAACTAAGCTTGGTGTAGTTCTCGAATGTTGTTTGTCAAGGAATATAAAGAAATTCAATTCTCTATATTTGACAAAGGATGCTTTGAAAAGAGGAGACAGGATCAGCCATTCAAAAGATCTCATAAGTGGACCATCAACATGGACATTGATCAACAATGTTCCATCCCAAAGGCCGAGTGTACAACACAAAGAGATGCACATCGATGGACCTTCTCCATGGTAAGTATCTTTACTTTGGAAACATCATAACCATGATAGCTTAGGAAACCTCTTCGTCAGCATACCCTTGAGCACTTAGCTCAAGAACCCCAATTTTTGCACCATACTTCTTCAGATGCATTTTTCAAGTAAGCATGCATAGGGCTACATTACAAGGTCGTGCATAAGGCACATATTTTCCTCAACCCATGCACGAACACAATTACCCATCATCCATTATGGGTTATGAGTACTGGGCATGACTACTATGAACATCAACTTTGGAAGATCTAGAGGACATCAACGGAGCCTCATAACAACAGAGTCATGCTGGAATCCAGCGAAGAAGTACATACCAAGGCACTACAACTTGCAACGGCTCACAGTCACAGATGAAGAACCGGACAACCAAACCTGCCACATCTGGAAGCCATACGACTTTTGTTCATACAGAAGGGACACTCCCTCTCAAAACACTCCCTCTCAACGGAGCCTCATAACAACACAGTCATGCTGGAATCCAACTAAGAAGTACATACCAAGGCACTACAACTTGCAAAAGCTCGCAGTCACAGATGAAGAACCAGACAACCAAACCTGCCACATTTGGAAGCCATACGACTTTCGTTCATATAGAAGGGACACTCCCTCTCAAAGCACTACTTGGAACAACCACTACAACAAGGGTCTGTCAGGGACGACAGACTCGAGAGGGGGGGGAGTGTTGGAACTCAAGGTCAAGCACAAGCATGGAAGCACATCAGAAAGGTGGACACACACAAGAAGAAGGAGCAAGTAGGGAGCTCTAAGAAGTACATGTCAAATTTTTAGAAGAATCCCCTACAAAAATAGTGATTTCCATCACTAAAAACCATTGTAGATACCATTTTCTATTTTTGTAACTTCATTTTGTTCAAGACGAGGAGTCCTTGCGCTTGAGGAATATTAGAAGTATCATCCTACCAATTTTCATAATTTTTAGACTTCGTTTGAGCCCTCAAATAAGCCTTGGAACCTAATTTTTAAGTAGGCCGGACACTAGGTCTGGACAGGGCCAAAACTAGTCAAAAAACTATAAAAAGAGCTAGAGAGCTCATTTTTGGGGTTAGCTTGTTAGAGAATAGAGCTTTTGTAAGAGAACTCTTTTGCAATCAAAGCTTTCCATTGCTCCTCTCTTTGATCTTACCTTGTGCACGTGTGTGTGTATGTGTGTGCATGTTTGTGTGCTTTCACTCACGCACTTGTGCCTTCACTTGCTCGTGGTCTTCATACCGTTCCTCACGTCTTTGCGGATTGACAAGTAAAGGAGGTGGTGCTTACACTTGAGCTACAACATAGCTTCTACAGCATGTAGGCAGATGGGGTGGCACAAGTTTGAGCCGGCTCCATTTTTTATCTGAATGGCAGACCAATCTCGTGTCCAACCGGTAAGACTGATTAAGGATATTCCAATCCGGATTGCATAGGTATTATTTAAAATTGCCTTTATCATTTTGGAACTCAAGGGGCATAATTTAGATTACAATCTAGTTCTAGGATGACCATGGCTTCGGAATGCCAAAGTTCGACAAAATTGGGATGAGAAAACCATCACTTTTCGGAAGGGACATTCCGAATTTACGGTTTCATTGGATGACGAGCAATACTTCCTGCCCCAGCAGAAACCAATTTGGGTGGAACCACCTCATATGTTAGAGGGCTTAGAAGAGGATGAAGAAACTAAATTTTTGGAGGTTAATAAAGACTTGCTTTCTGTGGGAGTGGTCAATGTTAACTCAGTTTTTAGCATGGAAATGGATAGTTTGACAACTGCAGTAGGCACCGAAGTGTTTGACAATACTAAGAACTAATTACCGGAATTCTCTCGAATGATCCTATGGAGATGTGCAGCATTCATGTAGAAGAAGATGCTCTGGAAGTGATCAAGTTGGGGAGCGAGGAGGACCCGAAGCCAATTTGCATCTGTTCGAAATCAGCTCCGGAATTTGGGTCCGTCCGTCCTGATTGCATTGTTGAAACCGTACACTAATTTGCTTACCTTGTCATATTTCAGATATGTAGGGACAGGATCCAAAATTATATCATCACTGCATTCTACTCAAACTGGATGCCACTCCCATAATGCAGCAGCGTTATCGGATGAATCCCCATTTCATGGAATAAGTTAAACACGAATTGGATCATTTAATTAAGGTGGGTTATATTGTGCCTATCGAAAATCCAGAATGGGTATCGCCAATAGTGATCGTCCCCAAAAAAAGAAAACAACTGTGAATCTGTATGGACTATCAAAAATTGAATGTTGCCACAGTTCCAGATCCATTCCCATTACCTTTTTTGGACAGTATGCTGGACGAAATTGTAGGGCGAGAAATGTATTCTTTTTTGGATGGATTCAGTGGCTATAATCAGGTGTGCATGGTTGAGGCAAATATACCTAAGACATCATTTATTACCAATTAGGGCATCTTTGCCTGTACAGTCATGTGCTTCGGACTCTGAAACGCTCCAAGTACTTTCAACGCTGTATGCAACAAATCTTCGTGCCCTACTTAACATCTTTTATGCGTATATTTTTGGATGATTTCTCTATCTTTGGCCGGAGGGTGTCGCATTTGGAACATTTACGTTCATGTTTCGAATCCTGTTGAAAGGTACGGCTATGCTTAAATCCATTAAAGTCAACTTTCACAGTGAAATATGGCAAATTGCTTGGACACATTATTTCGGAAAAAGGAATTGCAGTTGATCTGGATAAAGTTAAAGTTATCTGTGATACACCAGCTCCAAAGAGCCCAAAAGAGGTGCTTAGGTTTCTCGGGCAAATCCGTTGGCATGGTCGACATTTACGAGGCCTCGCACATATTGCTATCCTGCTCAATAAGTTAGCACATGTTCCGCCGAAGGGTTTTCTCTGGACTGATGAAGCATAACTGGCATTTGAACGACTCCAAAAAATGCTCGTAAGTGCTCCAATCTTAAAAGCTCTAGACTGGACATTGTCTTTTCATGTGTTCATGGACGCCTCATATCGCGCCATCGGCAGCGTTCTCATGCAGAAGGAAGATCCAAAGTGGTTTCGTCCAGTGTACTATGCTAGTAGAAGACTCACATCGACTGAGAGGAACTATTCGACTATGGAGCATGAATGCCTGGGTCTTATTTATTCTATTAAAAAGTTCCGACACTATCTCTTGGGTCGATCGTTCACATTTCATGTGGACCACAGTGCGTTGCTCTACCTAGTGAAACAACAAAATTTAGTTGGACGTCTCGCTCGATGGGTGTTGCTATTACAGGAATTCGACTATGATGTGGTCCATCGCCTAGGAGCGAGTCATGCGATTGCAGATCTTTTATCCTGAATAGATCATGGTGAACCTCCGAAAGGCATCGATGATTCTCTTCCAGGTGCTGAAGGTTTTACGTTGGCTGAATCGGAAGATGTTCCACACACTACTCCAACCTGGTATGACGAAATGGTGAGCTTTCTTACAAATGGTGTCATGCCATCTCATTTACGATCGGCAGTCTGGAAGAAACTTGGGTTACACAGTCGGCGGTTTTCCATGATCATGGAGCAACTTTATCATAAAGACCCGATGGGAGTTTGGCTTCATTGTGTACCCCCACATGAAGTACAGGCAGTTATTTTGGAAGCACATGCAGGTGATGCTGGTGGTCATTTTGGTCATCTTATTAGGGTCCAAAAAATTCAACAGTCTGGACTTTGGTGGCCCACTATGTATGCTGACGTGCAAGTAGCAGTTCCGGATTGTGATCCTTGTCAGCGAATCGGTGAACCCAAGGACGCTCACCACTTTCCCCTCCAGCCTATTTTGCCGTTGGAACCTTTTCAAAAGTGGAGACTAGATTTCATTGGACCAATTAAACACCCAGCGGCGAATACAAGTGGCCTTTATATCCTTACTTGTACAGACTACTACACCTGATGGGTGGAAGCATGGGCAACTAAACAAGCCACTACAGTCGTTCTGGCTAAGAAGCTCCAATATGACATATTTCCACTGTATGGTCTTCCATTGGAATTAGTTTCAGACTGTGGCATACATTTTTTGAATCAATTGATTGTGGAGCTCACAATAGGATTTCGTATTAAACATCGGTTTAGTTCACCATATTACCCTCGAGCTAATGGTTTGGCCGAAAGCACGAACAAGGTGTTGCTACTGATGCTCCAAAAAATGCTCTTTGATACTACTGATCAATGGGAGATTATTCTTCCCATGGTGCTTTGGGCCTATCGCACCTCTAACAAAGTTTCAGTGGGAAGCACGTCCTTTAAGTTGTTGTATGGGCAGGAGGCTATTCTTCCATTTGAACTTGCGGTCCCAAGTTTTCGGATTGTAGGACAAAAGTGTTTGATACCGGACGAATCTTTTGCGTATCGCATGGATCAGCTGTGCCAATTGGATGTTCGCTATACGAGTTTTCTTTTGCTGCAAGAAGTACAACAGTGGCAGAAGCGATGGCATGACCGAAATTTGCGGACTTGGATTTTTTGCCTTGGAGATTTAGTTTTGTATTTTCATTCCAAGATGAAACGAAAGATGGGCAAGTTGAAATTACGGTGGACTGGTCCGTTCCGGATTCATGAAGTGTGTAGATCAGGTACATTCCATCTTGCTACACTCACAGGAGAAGTGCTACCGACCGTTGTCAATGGGTCTAAACTCCTATCCTATCAAAGCTCCCAAAAAAAGAAAACTCCCATCCTATCATAAATTCACGCGATCGGGATCTCATGCAGGATGCGCCGTAACTATTTTCATGCAAACGTACAACAATTATCAGGGTGGTGGTGGCAATGTTGTAAAGCAGGATGCGTTTCTTATTTTGCGAGCCAGTAATTAGGGCAGATTCGGAAGTTATGATCTCTCGATCACTATCAGGATGCATTTCTTATTTCGAGAGCCATTAATCAGTGCAGATTCAAGAGTGATGATCCCGTGATCAACCATCATGACGAAGTCTCGTAATTTGTTACACAGGAAGGCGGGGCATAAAAATCTGTGAACCTTGCCGAATTCGGCTTATTTGCCGAGTTTGCAAGAGAGCGACTACAACGACCAGAGCAAATACAGCAAGCAGAGTGACTACAACGAGTGTAGTGCGTGAGAATAACGAAACAAGCAAGTCGTAGTAAGATGGAAGTGACCTTCTCCAATTGCCACCTTTTGTACATCCCAGATAAGATCTCACAGGAGCAGAAGGAGTGGTTTGAATGTAGAGGACTCTTGTAGTGTGCCATGATCGATTGGTGCACCATTAACCGTCACCCTCAAGCGAAAGAAATCGCGATGGAGATCGTTCGATAGACAGAGGGGAACGACATTAACGTGCAAGACATAAGTATCCAATTAGGGCAAGGAGAAGTACATTTAACCGTGGATTTAATAGTGGGGTGATTTTGTGTGGCCAAGGAGGGTATCATGGTGAGCACATAGGCTGCGGATGCTGTAGAAATCTATGCATTGCTCGGCAAACCCTGATCGGGTGAATACCGC
This sequence comes from Ceratopteris richardii, assembly GCA_020310875.1. NCBI lineage: Eukaryota > Viridiplantae > Streptophyta > Polypodiopsida > Polypodiales > Pteridaceae > Ceratopteris > Ceratopteris richardii. Next base: position 119,200,738 of record CM035441.1, on the reverse strand, counting down.
TTCGCGCAACTGTCAGACGACAACCCACTAAAGTGGGGAATGCTATTAATGATGATGGTAATTAATTTGCAGGCAAAACACTATGGATTTCCCAGCAGGTCTTCGCGTTGGTGAAGGAAGCGACAAAGACCTAGGTAAACTCGGCGGAAATTATATTCCGAAAATTAAAGAAGGAAGTCCGGAGATTATTCTGACGGACTGGAAGGGCACTTAACGCAGTACTGGACTCCAAAGTGGGAGTGATCTTCTCGTTACTTTTTTCAACTCTGGAATACTTACCTCAACAATACACAGTATGCTCAAGGAAAGTGTTTTTACAACGTTTGAAGAAACAAACGGCAGAGCAGAGGTCCGGACGTAACACTTCTCAGGATTAGGTGGATATTGAGATGGACAAAGAGGATGAATCTAGAAGGCACCAAGTGGAAGAAAGGAGAGCCAAGGCCGAAGCCGAGAGGAAGGCCAAAGAAGAAGACGAGGAAGGCCAGGGAAGCTGAGGAAGAGGCAGTGCGGAATGAGGAAGAGGCGGTGCGGAATGAGGAAGAAGCAGCACGAAAGGTGGTTGAAGAAGAGTAGTCATGGAAACAACAACAGGAACAAGGTGGACATTCAGGTGAGACTTCTTGTAGAGTACCGGTCTTACATACATTTTTGGAATGTGGCTTAGTCGACAAATGGAAAACTTTTGAAGGCAGAGTGAAGTTACCCGCACTTAAATCTACAGATGTAATATACCCATGGATGTATAATAAGAAGACTATTCAGCCGGATCTACTTGGAGACTTAGATCGTGGTTTAGCTTGGAGTTCGGTAAAGCTGGAAGATTTCCAGAATAAGTATAATGCCATGATAATGGAAAAAGATAGTTGGTTTGCAGAGAAGGAGTAGATAAGAGCACATATCACTCAACTGCAAGAAGAGTTAGAAGCAGCTAGGGCTGAGAACCGAGGTCGTGACGGTCTTGTGGATGAGCAGCTGGTTGAAGAATTAAATGATACTTTAGCAGAGAATAACACTCTAAAAGTTACTTTGGAGGAAAAAATCAAGATTATAGCTCGCTTGCAAGCAAAAATCAGTCAAGTGCAGAATTCAAACCAAAAGTTAAAGAAAGGTAATAAAGAACTCAATAGGAAGTTGCAGAAGGCTGAGCAGGAAGCACAAAGATTAAAGACCAAAGTTAAAGATCAGAGTGGTGAACTGAAAAGGCAAAGCATTTCGACTATAGAAGTGGAGGAAAGGCTGGCGGTTCGAAATTTGGAATTCACAGCATTGGAAGAAAAATTACAAGCAGTTCAAGAGGCTTTGGATACAGTACAGGCTCAGGTTGCGGGAATCTCTGAATTAGAAAAGCAAGTAGTCCAATGGAAGCAGCACTGTGGAGATGCTAACTTAGTGTTGGCGGATAAAGAAGTGAAGGTGGACAAGCTCCGGAAGGAGGCAAAAGTTTTGGAACTTTCTTGTCAGACTAAAGTAGAAGAAGCAATGAAGGACACTGCAGAGATTCATGCTAAACTATCGGAGGCTACTTTAGCTTTTGATAAACTAATAGAAGGATTCCAGCAGAAATTTTTGGAATTAGAAGTTGCCATAGTTAGCTATAAAAGGCTTAGTCAACAAGCCTTAGAACCTAAGCAGTTTTTTGAAGCAGAAATGCTTTTAGTTGAGGAAAACCTTAGGGATATGTTTAATGAATTACATTATGATATCGAGAGAATAATATTTCCGGAATTACAAAATCAAGATGATGATCTGTAAATTCTATATAATTTTGTACTTAGTGGGTTCGGATCCACCGTGTGTGCCAATGTTAGCAACCGATGTGGATGGACTATTCTTTGTAATTTCTACTTTGTAATAATGGAGATGTTAAGAGTTTTTGGAATATGGAGATTTAGAACGGTGTGAAGTTCATTCCTACTTCTTTAGGATATGTGGAGACGGGTCTTCAATGGGTTCTTCCGGATTTCGAACTCGACGATTATGGAAATGAAGATATGCAGTGTAGCGGATGAAGTGGACGATACAGTGTGAAGCATTATTGTAGCTACAATGCTATAATGAAAAACCATATTTATTTTTGAATCAGATAACCATTATTTTGTGTCGTTAAGATTCCGGATTGTCTATGAAATGTTTGTCTGCGCTTAGCCATATTGAAATGATGGAACAGAAACACATGTTTACGGATAGAAATATCTATGAATCCCCATTCCCGAACCCATTCTTTGTGTAATGTTAGTCTTATGGCAAGCAATGGACACACAACATCTTCTATATAAAAGGGTACAAAGTAACACACGTTGCTTTCACAAGTTAGCCTAACAAAGATTGAGGTGTATCTCTCAATCTGTAGGTCAGATTGGGGCATGTAAGATACCATAGGAAAGCTCTTGGAAAGAACTCTCCAAATCTAATGAGGTAGCTAGAAAGTGAAAAGCCCTTGGGAAACCATGGGTAGAACTTGATTGAGGGTTCAAGATACCAAACATGGGTGAGAACAAGGTTCAAGACTGAGATTGAGAACAAGGGCTCAAGACACCGAGGTCGCGAACAAGAAGGTTCAAGACACCAAGGTTGAGAGCAAGGGTTCAAGAGACCAAGGTTGTGAAGAAGGTTTAAGAAACTGTGTGAGGTTTAGTACATCAATTCAAGGGTACATAGGAAGTTCAAGGGGCTGATCACTGAGGCTAGAGGGATACAAGAGTAGATCATTGAGGACAATGATTGAACAAGGGGGGATTAATGTAATAAAGTGATAGGAAGGAGATAGTTGAACTGCACCCTTGACAATTAGGAGATGGTTGAACTACACCCTATGAGGGAGGATTAGGAAGTAATCCTCAACCATGGCTTTTGGGGAAAGTGGTTAGCCCATCACATTCCTAACCAAGAGGTTGTGATTTCAATTCCTTAGAAAACCCCTTATTACTACCATCTTGTATAGAGATCCTCTACCAACTCTTGAGGAGTTGATCCCATCTAGTGGCAGAAGAGGTTGCCATAGGAGACATATCCAAGAAGGATGATCACTCACAGTTCCTATATGCTAACAAAGGCAAAGGCAAAGGCGGCAAGAAGGGGGATAGGAGGAAAAAGTAAGTGGAAGAAGTCCAAGGAAGAAGATTCAGATTCAGAGCATCATCTTCAAGGAAGGATAAGAACGGCAAAGGGAAGAACAAACCTCATCAAGGTAAAACTTGGTTTATATGTGGTAAGAAAAATCATATTTCTTCAAATTGTTGGTTCAAGGATGACAAAGGCAAGAAGAAGAAGAAGGTAATTATGCTAACAACTCCAAGAAGGATGATGAGAAGGAGACCCTCCTAGCCATGAGACATGGCGACACTAGTGATCCCAAGGACACAAAGTGGTACATAGACTTTGGATGCTCTAATCACATGTCATGTATGGAGGAATCTTTTGTTCATATGCAAGATCCAAGCTGAAAAGGTTTTGTGGAGATAGGAAATAACACTGAGCATCCCATTACACATGTAGGAAGTGTGAATCTAGGTGAAGGTAAGTCTATCAAGACTCTTAAAGATGTGCTCCATGTTCCATCAATTTCCAAGAACGTTATCTCTGTATGACAAATAGTAGAGAGAGGTATGTAGGTTATATTTGATGCAAATGGTGCATGGTGAAGCAAGGAGGAAAGGTCATTGCCAAGGGAAGGAAACAAGGCAGATTGTTCACAGAAGATGTTGCTCCTACATGGAATTTATGAGCTTCAATTGTGTATTTCTAAGTAATGTGTATGAAGAGAGGTGAGTCTTGATGTAGCATAGCAATCTGATGCAAAGGAGGTACTATGAGAGCCTGAACGAGTACGATATGACAAAGGTGCATCTAATTTGCTGTCACGCAAAGTCTCCACCAGCCATTTTGGCATAGCTTTTGCCTGTTCAATATAAGCTCTCTCATCAACAAGTGCATCATGTAAATCTGCATCAGAAATGGAATGATCTGCATCATTATATGAAACCTGCAAAGGCTGAGAAGTTGCCTCATTAGGACCAGCGCTAGCCTCTCCACTTGTAAAAAGAGGCATCAAAGTATCATACATGTCTTTGGAGCTAACAGATGTCTCCTTAGTACATGAAAGCAATGGCTGAATAGCATCTTCCACAAAGACAACATCACGGCTAACCAAAATGCGTTTAGTCTGTGGATGATACAGACGATAGCCTTTACTTTCAGAACCGTACCCAACAAAAATACATTTTACTGCCTTATCATCCAATTTTCTGCGATGTTGTTCAGGCACTAATGCATATGCCAAACAACCAAAAACACGCAGATGAGCAACAGATGGCTTGCGCTCATGCCAAGCCTCATATGGAGTGATAGACTGCAACGCTTTGGTGGGACACCTGTTCAGTACATATGCTGCACACATGACGGCCTCAAGACAGAAACTATGTGGTAAAGCCTGACTTTTGACCATGCATCTCGCCATCTCCATGAGTGACCTGTTCTTTCGTTCAGCAACTCCATTCTGTTGAGGTGTATACGGCACTGTACACTGGTGTTTTATCCCACGTTCAGCCAGAAATGCATTAAAATCTGAAGACATATATTCCCCCCCTCGATCAGAACGGAGGGTGCCCATTTTACATGCTGACAGATTTTCAGCCAAAACCAAAAACTGTTTGAAGCACATGAACACTTCGGACTTTGCTTTGAGTGGATATACCCATGCATGCCTGGAAAAATCATCAATGAAAGTCACGAAGTAAAGGTAATTTCCAAAAGAGGGTGTGTGCATAGGACCACAGACATCACTATGTACAAGCTGCAATTTCTGCATAGCCCGAACTGAACCATCTTTTGGAAAGGAAGAACGCTGCATTTTGCCCAAAATACAGCCTTCACAAACATGTTTTCCAGGTGCCTCAAGTTTGGGCAAAGAGGACACCATTTCAGATTTCTGCAGGCGTAACAAACTAGCAAAATTCAGATGACCAAAGCGTGCATGCCAAAGCTTTGCATCTGACATAGCCTGAGAATCATGAACTGCACATGCCGAATCATTCACAGATCTTTCATAGTCTATGAGCTTATACAGCCCACGACATAAAATGCTAGAAGCAATAATCACATCGCCATTTGAGAGATCATGGACTGTACACCTGTCATCAACAAATTTCACAACCAAGCCAATCTTGGCTAATGCAGAAACTGATAACAGGTTCTTTTTGATCCCTGGCACAAATAAAGCATCTGACAAAGTGAAAGAACTACCATCAGCAGTAGTCAGAATGATCTTACCAACTCCCATAACAGGATAAGAGGAGTTATTGGCGCATGTGACAGTATTCCCTGTAGGGGCAGGCTCGAGTGAAGAGAAGAAACTGCGCTGCGAGGTAATATGTTTGGTCGCCCCACTGTCAAAGTACCAAACATCTGAGTCTACTGCAGACATGCACTGATCATGAGAAGATGGGTCAAAACTACAGACGGTAGTAAACGCCCATTCTTCTTCCTGCACGACATTTGCAGACTGTGTTTTTGGTGTAGAGGCCTCTGCAACAACCATTCTAGCCTCTTTCTTCTTTGCCTCTTTAGCAGCCAGTTTTGGACAGTTCTTTATAATATGATCATTTCCTTTACAGTACTTGCAGAACAATTTCTGCTTTTCTGATTTCTTCTCATCTTTATCCTAGTTCTTCGATTGTGCAGCATTTGCAGATTTCTGCTTACTAGTAGAAGAGCTCCATTTTCCTTTGCCCTTCTGACTAGCCAAGAAAGCTTGATCTGCAACACGCATAATGGACCTGTTCTGCCTGGACTGATCTTCCTGCAACAGAACAGAGACTAATTCCTCAAATGACAAGGCATTCGGATTTCCTTTCATCATCAATCGAAGAGTAGAGGCAAAACTCTGATATGAATCAGGAAGGCCATTCAGAACGGTCTGCACAAGTGAGCTATTTGGTATAACCTCATCAGCAGAAATCAATTGTTCCTTCAGGTCTTTGATCTTTATAAGAAAACTGTCCATCGAATCACCTTCATTCATGTGCTCACTCTCCAACTGTTTTCGGAGGTAAGCAACACGAGCCTCATTCCTAGCCTGGTACAAAGTGGTAAGTGTATCCCAAGCATCCTTTGCTGTTCTGCAAGAGCGAATGTGAGGAATAATGGCACGTTTGACAGACAAAGCTATCAATGCATGTGCCTGGGCATCTCTGCCATCCCAACGAATCTGCTCTGCAGTAGGTGCAACAGAAACAGCAGCACGAACAGGAATCTGCGGAATATCATCTTCGACACCATCTTCATCAGCTCCAGTACCTCCAGCACCTGTATTTGTAGTACCTATAGTCGCAGGTGTAACAGGACGTCTTTCAACACCCTGCACAATGTTCCACAGTCCTTTTGCAACCAGTACATGTCGCATCATATAAGCCCATAATGGGTAGTTGGTACCATCCAACTTATCCTCAACAGCCAACATACGGAATACATCACTGCTTTCAGCCATGGCCGGTGACTAAAATACCTTGATGCAGAAAATTGACTGTATCTCAAAAAGTTGAACGGAACTGCCCAGACGAGTTCTGCTAGACCTGTAGCAGACTTCGAGACGCTTAAACTGGCGAATAGAAACTGGTATATACCTTTGGCACAAAAGGACGAAATAGCCTGCACAAACACTGTGATAGTGCGTTCGGAGGCCAAAACGAGCTCAGATCGTGATTTCGGCACCACAGAGCGAAGACGTTTTGATCTCGGAAACACCCTGAGTATGCTCACCAAATTTTGTGCGAATCTGAGACTGCAAACGGAGGAGTGTCGACGGCGCCCTAGAAGAAGCAACGACCTGCTCTGATACCAATTGTTGGAGTTAGACGTCTGCGGAAGCACGCGAACAGCACAAGGAAGAAGAAGAAGCTTGGAGCACAACACACAAGACTGAATGTATTACTAGAGAATGTACAAAGATAAGTAGCCCATTAGGGCAATAGGCGTATATACAAGCCGGGGGAAAAAAACCTCCTAAAGAGGGAAAAAAGTGCCCCGGCGGTCCTAGAGTGTTCACACACATCACTACCTAAATATATCAACACATTCATCTATGCTACACTCATAAGACTTGACTTGTGCAACATAGTTGGAGTTCTATCACACTTCATGCATGCAGCCAAAGATACACATTCAAAGAGAGTGTTAAGGTATGTAAAGAGTACAATTAATTATGGGTTTCTATACAAGTATGATGAAGAACTTATGATGCAGATTGGACAAGGAGAGTTCATGATAGAAGGTCAACTAAGTTCAATCATTCAAAGACAATGTTAAGCTATGTGAAGATTACAATTAATTATGGGTTGCTATACAGGTATGATGAAGAACTTCAGGTAAGAGCATGGAATGATGGAGACTGGGTAGGGAGAGTTGATGATAGAAGGTCAACTTTTGGCTATGTTTACATGCTAGATACAAAAGCAATTTCATGGATGAGTAGAAAGGAAACCACAATTGCATTGTATTTAACAGAGGCTGAATATAGAGCTTTAGCCCTCACTTCATGTGAAGCAATAGGGCTTAAGAATCTCTTCAAAGATTTTGGTATACAACTTGGACCAATTCCACTTTATGGAGATAACATGTCAAGCCTACATCTTGCTAACAATCCCATGTATCATGCAAGGAGCAAGCACATTGAGGTGCTACCATTATGTGAGAGAAAAGGTTGCAAGTGGGGACATTAATGTTCATTTTGTAGGTACAAAGGACCAAGTTGCTGATATCTTCACCGAAATCTTGGATGTGACCAAGTTAACAAAGTTTTCAAAAGCTATGAACTTGCTTGATATGGACAGTACCACCTTAAGCTTGAGGGGGAGTGTTGAAAATGTGAACTATGCAAGCTTTAGGTGGATAAAGGGGTCAAATGACCTTAATGTGGAAAAAATTCATGACTCAAATCACTTAGGGTGGTCTCAAGGTTGGACAAGGTCACTCAAGGCAATCCTAAGGCAATGGAAAAGTCAGGAGAGGCATCCAAAACCTATAAAAGAAGGTGAAGATTCATCAAATGCATGGAAATCTTGTAGGTCATTGAAGACTAAGAGACATATACTCAAGGAGGCTCAAGGAGAGAGTCGTCCAAGCCTCAAGGATATAAAACAGAGCAGTTGAAGGTAAGAAAAATGCAAAGGAGGACATTACATGCACAGACGAGGAGTAAGGAGGAACAATCAAGCCCATAGCCCCTCTACTCTCGTATAGGTATAGACATAGTTTGTTTGTAATAGCTATAACTCTTTGTGTACATATCCAAATCAAGAAATTTAGTTTTCCTTAAACTCAACTTCAATAAATCCTACAATAGGCTACAATGGGACTTTGTTCTCCAATCTCTTAAAGACATCGAATGTAGTCAGAAATTCACTAAGATGGTAGCCACTTTGTGCGGGAATGCATCGATGCAAATAAATGTCAACGATTAGTTATCAAAGGCCATCAGACTAAAACAATCTATTAGACAATGATGCCCATCGGTCAGCTCTCTTGTGCATCATCACATGGAAATGGGCCATATTAAAGGTCTCTCCATACCTCTCAACCATGGTCAGATGATCATGAGACTATTTGCAGATGACGTGAATGCATTTGTGCATAATGATCTGATCAGCATTGATGCCTTTTGGGGGTGCCTTGACAACTTCAGTGAGGCATCTAGTTCCAAAATCAACCACTCCAAAACCGCCTTCAGAGCCATCATCAGACCTCCACCCCAACTGCTGGTTGACCATGGTTGCCAAATTATCCCCAAGGGTCAGGTGTTTTGCCTGCTGGGTATTCCAATGGGCTTTGGTGTCTTGATGGAGCAGTAATGGAATTGGGTCCTTTCCAAACTAGGTAACAAGTTAGCATATTGAAAGGGCATGCAAATCATCCTTGCACGCCGTGCCATGGTGATTAATACCTTCCTCTTAGCCTCGACCATTTACTTTCTCTCTTTCTAGAGACCGAAAGATCAAGAGCTTAGAATATTTGAAAGAATATGTTGAAAACTCCTTTGGATGGGGGACCACAATAGAAGAGGCATTCCCAAGATTAAATGGTCTACGTGCATCAGCCAAAAGGATTGTGGAGGTCTGGGCAATATGGATATTGAAGGCATGGTTGACAAGTTGGCGGAAAAATGGATCATCAGGGCTTGGTGCAACCTTGAGACTTCTTGGGCCAAGCTCATTTTCAAGAACAAGAACACAATCTCGTTGGCGGGCGTCCCTAGTTGGAAGGACTTGGATCTCCTTGCCTTGTTATTCTCCCCATTTCTGATTTCCCCAAAAATTTCACATCTTGTGTGCTCCCTATGGAAGATTTGGAACAAGTTCAAACAATTTTTCAGAGTTAGAGAAGATTGGAAATGGGTAGCCGGTATCATACAAAATGACTCTATTTGGTTTTCGATCGCGAGCATCAGGGGTGTGGCTTCTTGGGACCTCCAATATGCTAAGAGTCTCTATAAGAAGGGTTTCAGTCGGTGGAAACACCTCTGGAAACAAGAAACTGGCCAGTGGATCAGATTCGAGGACATAGACCCAAAAATAAGTGTAAATTATGAAGAATGGACTCCCCTTGAAAGTAGATGCATTGCTTGGGATCATTCAAAAACCTGGCTCCTCATGGGGTAGGATCCGCCATGCCAAGAGGGTCTTATGTGGGACAATGGTAATTGCCTGTCCAAAATTCCTAGAATCATGGTGGACACGGACTATCATATCACACTCAACAGGAAATGGTGCCTAACTTGGACAAGGCTGCATTGGCATTTGAATTTCATGTCTATCTAGCATCCCCTCATCGAGATTAAAAAATCCATTCTCATCTGGCAAATTCTCCACCGTGTTATCTGGACCAACCTAAATGCTAGCGAAATTTTTTGAGCTCCACTGTGGTGCAAGCAATGTCACTGCAGCATCAAGGATCTAGTTCAGATCTTCTTTGCTTGCTCCAAGTCTCTCCTGCTCTGGCGGACCCTTGGGAATATTTTGAGACTGCAGGCACAAGTCACTTGAAAGCAAGTGATGCTTGGCAAAGCAATGAGCTTCTTAGCGGCACTGTGGAACACTATAAGAGGCAAAACCCTCTCGAAGATTTGGAGGGAGCGGTGTGCTAGCAATTTTGGACAACATGCTAAAGAGTGGTCGATCGAGAAGTCTGTATTCCTCCTTGGAAAAAGAATCTCCAAATGTAAGAGGTCCCCACCTTTTAGGCATCATAAATTGTTTCTCATAGAGAACAACAAGCTTAAACCCAAGTGGGCCTTGCACAAGGAGATGGGGGGTTGTTAACCTCCTTTATAACACTCTCTAGACCTGCAAGATCTGCCCTTGAATTGTGGGATTCGAGGGGTCCCAAGGGCACTAGTCCCATTCACTTGTAACTTATTCTTTCTTTTTCTTTAATTGAATTCCGTGAGAGTAGGCCAAGGCTTGACTTCCTTTTGAAAAAGAAAAAGAGATTTAAGGTGCATTCTATAGCTTATATAAGTGTCTTACTTTCCTTAAGACATTTTAACTGTGTTTATGATTGATTTTTTATTTTTTTGCGCTAACACATCTTCATTGTGTGGAATAGATGCTTGCTTGCAGGTATTGCGAAGAGGAGAAACGTGTGTTGCATGAAAAAGAAGCACTAAAATGTTTTGCAAAAAGGGAGTTCTGCCCATGTTGTCACCTTTGTTTGCAGCTTAAAAGCTCGTTGCAGTGTGGGGACCATTAACGAGGGTAGAGAAGCACATGTGGAACTAACTTGCAAGGGGCTTATGAGATCAAATGTCATTGTTGGTTGAGCAGTTGTTTGCATGCTATGGGAAATATGAGTATGTTCATGAGGTGAGTAAGGCTCATAGCTATTTTACGGCCAGGAGTAGGGACTTGGGTGTATTTTGCGATCTCGAACACGCCATCATGGTTGTCCTTGGCGGACATTTTGGTCATTTGGTAGTTAGGCAGAATGATTATGTTGTGGTAGACAATTTCACATATGCCAGCCTCACAAAGGTTTGAGGAAGCATGGGTGATCTTATTCATGGTTGGACATTACACACAATTAAGGGGTTCATTCTCACATGTTTGGCAGCAATACATTTATCTCCACATATGGAAAATGCAGAGCACTTTCTAGAGGCGCGGGAAAAAATATATGTTGTAGACTTGGACGACCAACTTTTAGAAAAATGTGGGGCAAAGGGAGGGGTAGGCGGTGGTTTGTCCACTCCTGTCAGATAATGTCATAAGAAGGACTGGGGAAGGGGGATTACGCCTTGAATACACACGAGGGAGGGCATTTAGCCATGAATGGAAGGGAGGTTCTCTTTTCCGGGAATCACATCCAACTGGGTGATCGGGGGGAGATCTTTTTTAACTCTGCTTGGTTTTTTGTTTCCTCCTCTCTGTCTATATGGTACTCACGTAGGTACACAAGGAGGAAGTGCTGCCGACTTCTCTGAAGGGGATGAAAATGCCCATGAATGCACACGAGCGGGGGGTCTGTGGGGGTCTTCTTCGACGACTGCTCTAGCTATCAGGGGGGAGCCCTTCCATATATTTTAAGTAGCAGCTCGCATCACTGTTTTCTTCTTCTTCTTCGTTCTAACCCTAGAACCACTGATGTTTTGGTCAGGAGTTATAATCCTCAGTGGGGGCTGAAGAAATCCCTTCTGCAAGCTCTCTCAGCTGCGTGTGGAGGATTCGAGGGGACATACGAGAGAGAGAGGAGCAGCTGGGGGGGGGAATCTTTCAGAGCCTGCTTGGGAGCAGTTTGGGCAGGCTGTTCGTGGGGGATCCCTCTGTCCTTGTGTTTTTGTTGTTCGATTAGGTGTGGGAGCACCATCAGTGATAGCCACAAGACAGTCAAGGAGGACGAAACTCTATGCGCATCAGGTGATTCAATAGGTTGCCGTGTAGGAAAGATCTGCAACTTCGGAGGCATTTGTTCTTTTCTGGCCTGAAGGAGGGAAGGAGGACACGGAAATGTCTTCTGTGCGTGCAGTGAGGCATGGCAACCCATGGACATTTAAGCGAAAGGCCGTCCGTAATGCACTTAGTCTAGGGATGGAGAATGACAGTTTTGTTTCCGCTTGATAAGGAGATTTGCGGTCTGGGGGATCCTTTTGCTTGGATTTTGGGGAATGCATCAGTAAAAGGGACCCCAATAGAGAGAATGCTCACTTGTCTGCTGAGGATTCAGTGATAAAAGGGAAGAGGATCGATTGGTTTTGCTATGTTTTTTGAGTTCGGGATTCAAGTGTACTGAGTAGTCTGGAGGACACTGCATACTGTCAAGGAGTCAAGGGCTAAATGCGAAAAGTGAATGAGTTTCAACTACCAGAGTTTCGCGCAGATGAAGGAAATACCTGGTACCTCTTTCTGTGATACATTTCTTATCAACCCGTCTTCTTTATCTTTCTATAAATTTTAAGTACATTCTATATAAACTCTAGACTTCAGCTTACAAGTACGTCAATATGCGATGAATGTATAACTTTTGGTTGCTAAGTTCTCTTTGAAACTGAGTAGAAAAAGAGGGTGTCTGCACTCATATTTGATCAACATGATTTGCTTCTCCATATTGAACATCACATATTTAGGAAGCCTTGTTAACATACTCCCGTTAGTCTATGCGCAGCTATACGTAGGTGTTGGTTTCAGCCAAATTGTTTGTTGCGCATTAATGAGACCTATAGTGCAGTGTGTGTATATGTGCTCAGTTTTGTTACTACAATGATTCTGTCATCCGTCCAGATATTTGGTCCTCATATTTGTAATCTTTCAGGGATTTTGTAACAGTGTTTGTTATGAGCTACTTTCTCGGAATGAATAAATTCTCAGAGCTCAAAGTTCAGCGCTGTCTGCATTACATGTCTGCATTACATGCCCTTTAGGATCTTGCTGCTAATTAAAGAATGAGTTCAGCTAGATGCGCTCATAAATTCACACGAACATTGTTGTGTTGTGCTTTCAAATTCATATGAGTGAGAATAAGAGAATAAAGATGGATTTGCTATCAATTGGTCGTCAAAGGAATTATAGTGTAAAAGCAAAGTGCATTCATACGTATCTTGCATAAAGTCCGAAAATATCTATCCACTTTGAATTCTTGTATGAGAATGCATAATTTGGTGATTGTCTAATCTTTAAAATCTGAACGCTATCAGCAACGGATATTTTAGGAAGTTGATGGGAATAGTGAGTGAGAGAGGGGGAGTAAGAGAAGGTGTGAGGAGGAGTGTGGGTGTGTATGGATAGCAAAGAAGGCAAGTGAATGAGTAGTGACGGAAAAAGGGGCTGATAGGAGTATGAATGCAGGTGTGGATAAACAAAGGCATATGATTGCATGTGGGCATGGGTATAAGTGTGCATAAGAGAGGGTCAAAGAGAGTAAAAGTAAGGGATGAAAGTAAGTGAGAGGGTAAGGGTGATGGAGAGCGATTGAGAAAGAGAAAAAGAGTGGGAAGGTCAGCAAGAGATTATAGGTGTGAGAGAGATAGAGAGCGGATGAAAGGGAGTGCATGCACTAGGGTATGCCCATGAGCATTTATAGGTGAATATATGTGTGTGTGTGCATGCATGTTCGGGGCATGTGTGCAAGAGAGTGATAGAGTGAGTGAATATGCCTGAGTAAGAAGGAGGCGTGAAGCAAGAGAGTGCTTGAGAGGCATGAGTTAGGAATGAGAGGCTAGAGTAAGAAAAAGGAATAGAACGGGAAGTGGACACGAGAGCGCATGAGCAAGAAGAGAGGGAGCAATCCTGAGAGTTAGTTATCATAGTTGGTATTAATCTACCTTTGAGCAAGACTAGTGGACCAATCCCAAGGGGTTTGAGCCAAATAAAGGCTTAGATAATCACCCATTCTCTCGGGCATTAGGACTAAACATCTTGGCGATCCTACTGGGGATCCCAAAGGACAACACATTCGAGAGCAATTGTGGACTCGGAGTGAGGAAAAGTGATAGAATACAAGGAAACTAATCAAAATACAAGCGTGTGTAAGACACTTTCCCTTGGACTAAGAGGCTAACATTTTGGTGCATCTGCCGGGAAAAGCTTGGTACATCTCTATAAGAGAGTGCCATAGGTTCGCCTAGCGCCACATGTTGGCTGAGCTTGCGGACCCCAGATCTAGTACATGAGCGAGGGGAGCTCATCCCTAGGAGAAACGCAAAACGGAAAGAGAAGAATGTGCTCAAAGAAGAGCCCTTGAAAGAGAAAGGCAACGGTGGGAGTCGCAAGGTGAGTCGACCTCGACTAGCAGGAAGAGACCCGTCAAAAAAGTGTACTCCCGTAGGAGAGTCGCGAATCAAGTGAAAAATTTTGAAGGAGGGATCTTGAGGCCACGTGCACTAAATTTTTGGGATCGTGAAGATATTGATATTAGGCCATTATCTGAAATGGCACATCGAGTCCAAGTGCATTTAGGAGACTTTCCTAAATTCTCGAGATTGTGGGATGAGGATCCGGATAGCTTTATCCAATTGTTCGAGGTCACCTGTGAAGCAAATGAAGTGGTTGACCATTGACCAAGCACAAAGACTTCGAATCTTGCCAGCCATATTCAGAGATGAGGCCGCCAATTGGTATGAGAACTTGGAAGAGCCGCGAAGGCGAACTTATCAAATGCTAAAGGATGCCTTTTTGGCTAAGTTTTGTAGGCAAGGTTTCCAAGATCGTCTAGCTCAACAAATGGATTATCTCCGGCAGGGGGTAAACGAGAGCATCGACAACTATATCCAGAGGATGGAGACCTTGGTAAGAAAGATGGGCGCGAATGCCCCAAATGAAGATACCTTGAAACGAAGGTTTATTGTGGGACTTAGAGATTCAAGCGCTCAACAGCATATTAGTTTGAGGCGACCGACAACGTTGGTGGATGCCAAAGATGTTGCTCCTGTGTGGGAAGAGGTTCAACTTGGCCAACAACAAAGGCAAGAACTTTTGTTTGAACCGATGCTAGGTACAAACGCTGGGCCTACAAGTGGAACTACTCAAGCAAATCGTGTTGCAACTCCGCTGGCATTTACGGTTGCTACAAACACGCCCCAAGAGGTGAAGCCAGCATTGACCAAAGAAAGGATTATCGAAATGGTGGCTCAGGCGGTAAAAGCTGCCACTCTAACTCATGAAACATATGCGGTAAGGCAGGAAGTGGCACTCGAACCGAATCAAGGAGTGTTTAGGTCGAACATCTTTTGTGCAAAATGCCGAGGATATGGGCACATGGCCACACAATGTCCTACAGTCTCGAGATTGTATGTAGAACCAAGAATCTTTTGCAACTTTTGCAAGAGGAACAATCACACTGAAGATGAGTGCCGTGAAAAGGGAAGGTGGCTAAACAATAGGAACTATGCTTATCAAGGATTACCGGGCCAAAGTGAACCTCCCGTACCTAGATGGGGGCCTAGACCCACGTATGCTTATGGAGGCCAAGGCCAAGTAGGCGGATATCAAAGGCCTGAATCACAGAATCATAGGAGAACGGGACCGCCAGAGTGTTGGCGATGTGGGTGCCTTGGGCATATACAAGCACATTGCCCGAATGCGAGGAAGCAAGAAGACTTTACACCTATGTGCTGATATTGTAGTAGGGAGGGCCATTATGATGTTGATTTCCCGCAATGAAGAAACAATTATGGCCAAGGACAAAGAGGGGTTGAGACGTCCACCTACGCACAACCGCAACCACAACCGATGATGCAACCTCAAGGTAGAGTGCCCAACACTAGAGTAGTAATTAGGGAATTGGATGTGGGAGCTAGCACTTCTACCCACCATGTAGAGGCAAATCAAGGAAAAGAGAAAGGTAAAGAACCGATGGTGGCTGTGGTCACTCTCGCACAAGAGTATACTCGAGGGAACTCAGTTCAAGTGAATGACGATGACGAGACTCATAGGCAAAGAGATTTAGATGAAGAAGACGAGGTGGAGGTCCTTCCACCAATGACATGAAAATTTGTACCGGGTATCCCACCATTTCCAGAAAGGCTAAAAGTCCAAGAGAAGTTGCCAAAAAAGAAGCAAGCAGAAGGGGGAATGGACATCGTACAAAGGCTTGCCGAGACCGAAGTCACTTTGGACTTGGCCACATTACTAAGGTGTTTGCCAACCTGCAGAAAGCAATTCTACAATGAGTTTATCAAGAAACCAAGGAAAGCGAGAAGAAAAGAAGAGGTGGACGAGGTGGTCTTAGGGACGATCCAAAGCATTACAACTCAAGTAGACTCAAATGCCCCTATAGTCACAGTAGAGATCAATGGATATGCAGTTCCAGGCACGCAATTGGATAGCGGAGCTGCAGTGAACCTAATGACAGAATACATGATGAAAGCATTGGGATTGACACAACTGGAACATACCCCAATGTCTCTCCGAATGGCTGACCAGACGCAAGTAAAGCCTGCAGGATTAATACGAAATGTGCAAACTATTGTTGGTGGGATCCAATTCTCCGTTGACTATTTGGTTGTGAGACCAAGATCCACCGAAACTACATTTTCTATACTATTGGGGTGACCTTGGCTGATGCAGGCGGATTGCGTACATGATTGAAGGACGGGGTTTATCACTATTGGGCCCAAAACCGATCGAATACAAATGCAAGTGACCCGTAAGGAAGATGCTAAGAAAACGGTTCCGATCAAAGAGTTGGAAAAGAAGGTGGCTGAAAACGAGGTGCGTGAAAAAGTACGTGAAAAGTTTTCCCTGAAGGTAGAAAATTACAAAACCTTTTTCAAGGTGGATTTAACCTACAAACAACAAGGCAAGGCCAACCAAAGATGGGCGAGTATAAGGACCCAATAGACTACAAGGATGACTCGGACCAAGAACTGCTAGGATGGTTGGCAGGTACAGGCAAGGTTGAGTGTTACACAATGCACATCGACGAGGGCAACAGTAAATCCAGGAGAGAAAAGTGGTGTGCGGATCACGATAGTCCTAGTAAGGAAGTAGTTGATGAAAAGGAAAACCTCCGAGAATGCAAGGATAAGGAGAACCAGGGGGGGTGTGAAAAGAGGAATTCTAGACAGGAAGGACTTCAGAAAGGTCATACATCGGGTAAAGAGCCGGAAAAGGACATAGTAAAGAAAGTGCTTCATACATAGAATACAAGCAAGAATGGCGATGGCCTAAAGGAGTCAGGATCGACTCGTGTTGAACATGACATAGTTATTCAATCGAGGGTTGATAGGGACAGGTGCCAGGATAGCAAGCAGGGCTTACAAGGGCCAACATGTGACTACGTACGGAGAGGGCTTCGAGTGAGCCGTTGGGTGATGGCAATTTTTTGCATGATTTGGGTCTTCTTACGAGAGATGTGCAAGTGGATAAGAGAACAAAAAGAGAGAGGCTTCCTCTATTTTAGGAAACAACTTACCTTTTGTTTTCAGGGATCACAGAACGTTTTAGACCAAGTGTGTTGCTACGCGGGATTGCTGAGGATTAGGCGACTGATGGCTGACCAGGTATACCAGAGTGCTTTGTTCGACCTTGTAGTATATTTTTGAGATCAAGCGTTAGAAAGCATGGAGATATTAGTCGAAACCTTGCAGATAGACTATGACGTGGAGGAGGCACACTGGCTTGTACGGTTTTGGAATCAAGGTCTGGACATCGACTTCCCGTTTCCTCAATTCGAAGCGTATTTACTTGGGTGGGCTGGATATGCTGAGGACCGGTACTTCTACTACGACAGCATGAGGGAATTGCCTAATGAGGTAAACGATATCTATTGGGCTTGGGCAGACCAATTGGTCATAGGCAGGGATGATGAAGCTCCTGAGGCAGAGCCAGATTCGCCTTCTTAGAGAGTGCTGATTTCGGGGAGGTGGATGTGGCTAGGTAAGAGAGTCTCGAGTCGGTCTTACAGCAGAGTCATTGGAAGAGAGGCCTCACGAGGGGATGAACAGCTAAGTGTCAGTTAGTTGGGTTGTAGGCAGTCGGGTATACCATTTGAGTGTCGTGTTTGAGGAAGCGAAGACAACAGAAATATCGATCTATCAAGAGTCTGTTTTGTTTGTATTTTTCTCTATGCTTGCTGTATGGGATAAGTGGGGGAGTGCTCCTTTTTGCCTCTCCCTAACTCTCAGGGTTCTTCTGAGGGGAACAGAAAAAGAAAAAGAAAAGAAACAAAAAAGAAAAAAAGAGAAAAATACAAAACAAAAAGGAAAAAAAAAGCAAAAACATCGTGTCTATATGTGTACCAGCACGCTATGCCGGGCTAGTAGGCGAGCAGAGTCAACCTGGCCGGGCGGTCAAGACTGCAAGCCGACGCTAGTTTCGCCATAGCGCTATGCTGCACCGGTAGATGGGTGGAACGAACCTAGCCGGGCGGTTAGGGCCACGAGTCGCATCCGGTTGCCGCATAGGTCAACTCGTGTGTAAATAAATATAAATAAGGAAAAGAAAAGAAAAGATTTTGTGTTCCCGTCCCTGAGGGGGAGAGACAGAAAGGAGGAGAATGATGACCGTCCGGATGGGTCTTCCATGCATGTATCTGTCTTTGTGATCTTTTTGTGATTGCTGATAGATCGATCTGCCTAACATCGACACCAACGAGGACCGATATTCATATGTCTATTTGACTTGCTTGCTGCCTGCTCACTGTATTTGGCTTTTCTATTCTTGTCAGTAGGTTCTTTTTGAAGACGGCGATGAGGTATACCACTCTGATTCTTTCACTTGGGTCATGTTCTATTTTTTTTGGAGATGGTCTCTTTTTTATTGCGCGAGTTCGGTTTTGTGTCTGACTTTGTCTCGTCTACGTATGATTAGTTAGGGAAGATGCCTATATGCATGCGGATTATATATGATGATTTTGGTTTTGACACATCTTTTTGGTACTCACCTTTTTGCTGAGATGTGTGAGTAACAGGTGCAAGGGGAAAGGAGGGATTATGTCCGGTATGTTTCTACATGGTAAGTCTTTTTGTAATGGTTGGACTTTGTTTGGATGGATAGTGCAGGAACACAGGTGAAGGGCCAAAGGAAAAAGAGTGCCATGGATGGTAAGTAAGGTATGAAGTGACCAAGTCAATGAAGGGTAACAAGGATGTAAGCATGGTTCTTGTGATTTTACGTTTGAAAATAGGTTGGTGAAGGGAGTGTAAGTATATGGACATGGTTGTGAACATAGTATGCGGCATGGTTCATGTGTGTGTTCGCATAGACTTGCATGTGGCATGATGAAGGAGATGTGAGATAGAGAAGAAGTAAAAGGTGATTGCATGAGGACATGGACATGAATGTAGTTGTCATGTCTCTTTCTTGGAATGCATGAGTAAGAGTGTGTGGAAATGTGCATTCATGATGTGGATATGTGTGTGCATAATGGTATGTGCGTGGACATGGGAGAGCCTGGTTGAGGTGAGTGAGAGAGTAGGAGAATGGAAGTATACTGCATATAAATGTGAAAGCATATCATTGATGATAAACTAGTCATATGTTTTTTTTTTTGAAGAGAATTGATCATTGGCTTGAGCGCAGGTACCAAATTGGCTTGTCGAGGACGACTTCGCGAGCAGAAAGGGAGAGTATGTTAACTATGTTTATGATTGATTTTTTTTTTTGCGCTAACACATCTTCATTGTGTGGAATAGATGCTTGGTTGCAGGTATTGCGAAGATGAGAAACATGTGTTGCATGAAAAAGAAGCACTAAAAATGTTTTGCAAAAAGGGGGTTCGGCCCATGTTGTCACCTTTATTTGCAGCTTAAAAGCTCGTTGCAGTGTGGGACCATTGACGAGGGTAGAGAAGCACATGTGGAACTGACTTGCAAGGGGCTTACGAGATCAAATGTCATTGTTGGTTGAGCAGTTGTTTGCATGCTATGGGAAATATGAGCATGTCCATGAGGTGAGGAAGGGTCATAGCTATTTTATGGCCAGTAGCAGGGACTTGGGTGTATTTTGCGATCTCGAACACCATGCCATCATGGTTGTCCTTGGCGGACATTTTGGTCATTTGGTAGTTAGGCAAAATGATTGTGTTGTGGCAGACAATTTCACATATGCGAGTGTTGTAGAGCAAAAAGAGCACAAGGCAGAGAAAAAGAAGGGCCCCAAAATTTTTCCGATTTGGACACCTTATTTTTTGTATTATAACCATTCTTGTAACATATTTTTCGATGTAAATGCACTATAGGAGTCCTCTAGATGCATCCCCACAGAAGATTAGAAGTTTACCCATGTAAATTAGTAGGAAATTAGTTGTTTAGTGAATAAAATGCCGGTCTCTTGTGTGAAAGGACCATTTTTAGGGCACAAGTATATAAGTCAATTGGTGACTCATTGTAAGGACTTTTGCCATTGTGAGAATCAAGAGCACAGAAATTCGAATTTGTGTCTTCTCCTCTCTGTATCTTCTTCTTTGTGAGCTTGTATGCATGTGTGTTGCTTGGAAAGAGTGTTACGAAGTGTTGTCTATCCATGAAAGTGTTTGTTTACTGTTGTTAAGGTGTGTGCGAAGTGTAGGAAGTGCTAAAGTGTAGGAAGGTCATTCCCGTGACTCAGTATTTTTCTCATAACTTGAAGTAGAAGCGTCAGAATTGAGTGAAAATGCACCATTGGATGCGTCTTCTCGAGAGCTTCGAAATGCATATGCTATTCACTACATTTGGAGTTCGGAGCTGAGAGAAAAGCTCAATTTACTGTTGGCTGCTGTTCCAAGTATCGTGACACCATGACTAACAGTTGAAACTTGTTTGGGTTAGTCTTTGCCTTATTTGCACTCTTTGAGTAACTCATTTGCATTGATCATCGTTTGAATGCATGTCTTCATACACTCGGCTAGGTTTTGATACTCATCGGATTGATAATTAAAGCATGAATCCCCACTATATGCACTTGAGGGGGATTGAGGTATAGTCTCTTTCTCCACAAGTCCCTAAGTTGGTTCTTAGGTACACACGTTTTTTGGCGCCGTTGTCGGGAAATGTTGAATCAAACCGAGGCATTCGTGTGATGGTAAGTAGCTTTTTGCATTGAAGCGAGAGGAGGAGTAGTGATTTTCTCTTCATTGGTAAGTCACTTTCATCCGCACTTACTACTTCTCACTCTTGAAGTGTGTGTAGTGAGTTATTAGTCTAGGGAAGTGAGTGGAATGAGTAGAGTAGGAGGAATGAGGGAGTAGGTTAGGTAGTTAGAGTAGCTTTCAGTATTTGTCTTGATTGTTCTTTTCTAGTGAGTAGGAATATTCAAAAGTATAAAAGCCCAAAATAGTCTTTTGTAAGTCACTTGTTCCTGAAACAAGTATCGTGGGAGCTCACAACCGACGATCATGATCTTGTACGAAGGTGTTTGAGCCGCACAGAGTTAGTGGAGGAGGGCAAAAAGTTGAAGGATAGCATCTAAGGTGAGCACATTGCTCCATCACCCATTTTAGCTGTCAAAATCAAGTAAAGTCACTAAACGATCTTCGGTAGGTATCGTGACAGTCAACTAGAGGAGAGAAAAGTTCATTTCTGTGATACAGAGGGTGAACAGAGGGTAGAGAAGCTTGATAAACACATATAATCATTCAAAATTCAAAACACACCTGCTAAAAAAACAAAAAATATCAAGTATCGTGTTCTCCCGCGGTTGAGTATCGCGATACTTCCCAAGTATCGTGGTTTCCTGTG
Organism: Ceratopteris richardii; assembly: GCA_020310875.1. Lineage (NCBI taxonomy): Eukaryota > Viridiplantae > Streptophyta > Polypodiopsida > Polypodiales > Pteridaceae > Ceratopteris > Ceratopteris richardii. The sequence goes on along the minus strand of CM035441.1, from coordinate 119,179,098 downwards.
GTCGAGTATCGTGATACTTGACAGAGATCGTGTATCGTGTTTTGACCAATCGCGATACTTGACAGAGATCGTGTATCGTGTTTGACCGATCGCGATACTTGACAGAGATCGTGTATCGTGTTTTGACCGATCACGATACTTGACAAAGATCGTGTATCGTGTTTGACTGATCGCGATACTTAACAGAGATCGTGTATCGTGTTTGACTGATCGTGATACTTCACAAGTATCGTGTATCGAGTATCACGGTTGCTCAAGTATCGAGTATCGAGTTTTTGGAGTATCGAGTATCGTGTTGCCTAACTATCGTGTATCATGTTCATCCAAGTATCGAGTATCATGGTTTTGAGGTATCGTGTATCGTTTTTGGCAGATATTGTGTATCGTTTAGTTCAAGGATCGAGTATCGTGTTCTTTTTGGGTCAAGTATCGTGACTTGAGAGTTCATGGTTAGTCCTTTTCCAGCCACATTTTTCTAGGATTCTGACCTTGAGTGAAGAACTCTAGAAGTTGGGGGTTGGCAAGGTTAAATACAACTTTAAAGTGGATAAACCTAAGATCTAGGAGAACCCTAGGAAGCCGAAGAAGTGTAATCTCTTCTGTAGGTAGTGTAGCCGAGCCAAGTAGCCGTTCACATTATTTTGAAACCTTTAGTGAGTCAGAAGAAGAAATTCCTATGGCTTCAGAGGACATGCAAAACATTGTACCAATGATTGGCATGATGTCAATTATTGAGGGAGAATATAGGACATCTTTGGAATATGTGAACACCAACCAAAATGATATACCTATCTACTTAGATGGGCTAAACCAATCAGTGGCCAGACTGAAGAAAGCTTCAGATGCTTACATAGTGCCTAGGCCAGCAGTCAAGTATTCAGGAGGATTTTATATGGATAAAAGGGACATCCAGTTTGTGGTTACCGAACATCCTGAAAACATTAATGAACTTGGGGAAGAAAACAATGCTCATAACCCTAATGGTGAGGGAAATGAAGAGCGAGTGACCACACCTAGAGGGAGATCTACTGTTATTAGGGGTTGGAGAGGAGACCTGATTCCCCAAGATGACTCCTTAATGGATGTGTATTTGATTAATGGAATGGAGCATCTCCTTAGAGCCCACTCTTCAATATGGGAAGCAGCCCCTAATCCAGTTACTGTCTATGAGTTACAAGATCTTGACTTTCCCTCAATTATCACATATTTGGACAAAAATCAGAGAAGGTATTGGCCCCTAACAGATTCAGAGAGAGCCGGGTTGAAATATCAGAACATTCCACTGTTTCCCACGAGGGATCAAACCACTACTTCACAAAACCCACATGGAACCTCTCAGAATAATTCATTTCAACAGTCAGGACAAACACAACAAACTCAAATCCTAGTTAGACCATATGTGCAGTTTGCTATGCCTGCAAATAACCCTAACTATCGGCCTCAGCCACCTGTTGACCCATGGAATGGAATTCCTGCCCCAGTTAGACCACCTATAGCAAGAGGACCTGGTATCCCCATAGGAAGACCAGTTTTCCCTGTAATGCCTAGACCGCCGGAAGGAGGAAGAAGATTAAGGCCAATTCAAGTGGCCAAATGCATGAGAAATCACTATGATGGCTCTAGTGAACCTTACAATCATATAGCTGAACTCAAGCAAGTAATCAGAGCCGAACAAGTAGAAGATTTTTTGATCCAATATGAATCTTTTGGTCTAACTTTGACGGACACAGCTTTAGCTTGGTTCCAGCCATTAGATCCAAATAATTTTCAGAACATGGAACAAGTCTATCAAGAAATGATTGAAGAATTCACTAAGTCTGGAATTAAAGACAACTCGTCATCATTAATCCATAGCTTTAAGCAAGATCCTACAGAATCACTGAGATTGGCAGCAGAAAGATTCAAGCAGTATGTGGATAGGTGCCCAGTGGAAGAGAGACCCACCCAAAACAAAATGGTGTCATTATTTTTGGAAGGATTATTGAATGGATCATTAAGATCTCTAGTGTATGTGAAGAGAGTTCAAACCTTGCAAGAATGTATTGACCTAGAGGACAATCTAGCGGAGGATTTGAAAATACCTCAAGGTAGTATGAAGAGTGAAGACTCAGCAAGCAGCACATCGAACCCTAAGAACAATGTTGAGGAAATAGCCGACCTAGTAGCAAAGAAGCTGAATGTCCAAGGACAGAGGAACTACCCCAACAACCCAATGAGAGTGCCCATGCTTAGAAGATGTATGCATTGTGGAGGTGATCATCCATCTCATTCATGCACTAGGGGAATAGTCCCACCACCTGCTTATGCTTACAATAGACCACCCGTTCCAGGCCCTCTACAATATTGCAGCATAGAACAAAAATACACAAATCACAGTGCAGAAAATTGTCCCTACAATAGGCAATCAAGACCAACACAACCTGTTATGAGACCTTATGAATACCCTCAGAGAGAACAAGGAGGTGAAGCCTTTAGGTATCCCACATATCAGCAGCAGGCACCTATACCACGGCCATATGCTTACCAAGGTTACAATCAACCACAACCGGTGTTAGGACAGCAACCACCCCATCCTCAGAATGTTGTCCCCGTAAAAATAGCTCAACCTGAAGAAAACCTGGAGAGAGCGATAGTCCCAACCACACCATTGCCTAGCAATGAACCATATGACTCATCTTATGACCATAGTCAAGGAAACTATCCCAGTTATGAGAGCTCTATGATAGAATATGGACAAATGTACGAACCATATGCCTATGGCATGGAAATGCCAGACAGTTCCTACGGATACGAGCAGGACTATGTCTCATTGATGTACACAGCCCCTAGGGCATCCATACCCCCCCGACCTATGAACAGACCGTTTGTACCTAGAGGACCATGTTATAGATGCGGAGGTGATCATTATATCAGAGAGTGTACACTGCCAAACCCACCACCACCATAGCGAGTCTGGGAAGGATACTGTAGTGATTGTGGTAAAGAACACCTTTTCAGAGATTGCCCCAAGAACCCCAACAAAGTTAACTCTAATGTACAGATTAACATGATAGAAGTGATAGAATCATCAGGAAGCGATAAGGAGTACACGGTACCATTGAAAGCTATAACTAGAGCCAAAGCTAGAGAGACCCCAGACAAAACTGAGGAAAATAATCAAAGCTACAGAGAGGTGAACACACCCACACCTCAGAGAGTTGAAGACTCGGAAGAGCCTGAGAAAAGTGTTGTAAGCAAACGGACACAAAGATGGAAGAACCGTAGAGATAGGATAAAGGAAAAGAAGTTACTACAGAAGAAGGAAAATGAGAAGAGTGAACAAAATCCAAAAGAGGAACAGAAATTTGAAGAAGAAAATAAAAATGGAAAGTGTAAAAAAGAAGAGGTAGGATCAGTTTTAGCAGATCTCATGCTTGAAGAATTAGCCATGTGGATTCAGGCGTACAAGGCACGAATAAGAGTAGGACCTACCATAGAACAACATGAAAGAGAATATCCTAGAGGTGACCTAGAGAAAGAGAGGTTGGAGATCTGCAAAAAATTAATAGAAGTCGCTCAATAGACCTTAGAAAAACCTGCTTTTCCACTACCCAATACACGAATTTCCAAAAGAGAATTCCAAGAGTGTGTCATTGCTATTGATCACGAGAAACCCGAAGCAGGTAAGACACATAATGGAAATTATTGTGAAGATAAAAGGGAAGGTTCCATTGTTCCTGAAGTAGAAGGGGAATGGCCTAAAGAATTGTGGGCAAGAGTCCAAGAAGACAGATGGAAGAAAGTGGAAGGAATTGAACCACCCTTTGAAGAGCTAGAAGCAGAAGATGGAATAGAGGATTCATTACCTGAATTGAATTCAGAAGAAATATTACCAATTGATCCAAGTAACGAGGAAAATGATAGTGTAAAGATTTTGCCAAATTACACAGGAGAGTAAGAACATAATTCGGAACTATATCGCATTTCCTCAATGAGAAAAAAAGAACTGAACCCATCAGTCCAAACATCGGATATCATACAACACCTTAGAAAGGTAAAAATCCCTTGCACTCTGACATTGGAAGAACTTTTGAAGGTTAAACCACATTTGAAGGAGAAATTAACCAGTCAATTGGAGATCAAGGCGGAAGAGAAGGAGAAGCCTGATGAAGTAAACACAGTAAAAATCCCAGTCGATAAGGTTGGAGATTTTAGTGAGGGAGATGAAGGAAACACTTGCCTTCCAATTACCTATAGGGCTTACACCACCAAAGCCATTTTAGATACAGGAGCTGGAGTAGGAATAGCAACTAAGGAAATCTGGGAGAAATGGGGAAAACCAGCTCTAAGACCAACACGCATGAAAATACAAATGGTAGATGGACACACTGAACAACCCTTGGGATTATTGGAACGAGTACTTTTTACCACTTGCGGAGTTGAGTTCGAGCACACCTTAGCAATTTGTCAATTTGAAAGGCCTAGCAATTATGAAATGATACTTGGAAGACCTTTCATGAGACAACTAAAAGTAGTGCAAGATTGGGGAAAAGACGCAGTATACTTACAGCATGAAGGAACCACCACAAGAATAAATCTCCACACATACACATATCAAGATGTTCCCCCCTTACAATGGAATCAGATTCATAAGGAGGAAGATAATCAATCGATTCATAGTATAGGTTCAAGTGATCAATCATGGATGAACGAAGACACTCATCTATGGATATGCCAAACTGCGAAAAAGGAGGAAGATAGGAGAAAAGGATGGCAGCAAAAGCAAGGAATCGCTAGATCTGTACAAGATCCAGCCTATATGCCTCAAATATTCTTAGATGAAGAATTTGAACCTCATGGTTGGATGGAGATTTTAGCTACTTTTGATGTGTGTGTAAACGAAGAAGTGATAACCATGAATCAATGCATTGATGAGGAAGGATATGACGTTAGTCTATATGTGGTAGTCCTTCAAGAGGTTGAAGAAGGAGAAGTCATAGAAAAGGAATGGAAGGAAGACTATGAGAGCATTGAAATGGAGCAAGAACACATGGAAACAGAAAATGAAACTCAAGAAATAAGTGTCATAGCTAATGAAATAAATCAAGAACCAACACAGGAAGAGGAGCTTGGATTAGAAAAAACAAAAATTGACGAAGAAAACAAGCCTCAAGACCAATTTGAAGTGCCCGCCCACTTCAAAAAATATGAAGTAGAAGAGAGAAGAATTGCTATTCAAATGCCAAAACGAGAAGCACAGCCGGGAATAGCATATGACAACAAAGAGCAAACCAAGAAGATAGTAGTAACGTTAGAGGAAGGAGAGGAGCGATGTACTTTCATAGGACAGGATGTCTCAATGGAGGAAGAACAAGAGTTAATATGCCTTATAAGGGAATACAGGGATGTCTTTGCTTGGACTTATAAGGATTTGAAAGGAGTAGATCCATCTATATGCACGCATAGAATTCCTATGACATCTGAAGCTAAACCTTCCAAACAAAGACCATACACATATAACGATGTTTACTCGGAGAAGATTAAAGAAGAGATAGATAAGTTGTTAGAAGTTGGGTTCATATATGAGATCGAACACACGGAATGGGTGTCACCTTTGGTGGTTGTACCGAGAAAAAATGGTAAGTTAAGAGTATGCATAAATCTGAAAAAAGTAAATCCTGTCACCATAAGGGATAGTTACCCATTGCCCATTAGAGATCATCTTTTGGAAAGAGTGGCAGGAAAGGAAGTTTATAGTTTTTTGGACCGCTTTTCAGGATATAATCAGGTAGCCATTGCTCCTGAAGACCAGCATAAAACAACCTTTGCAACTGAATGGGGAGTATACGCCTTTAGGGTTATGCCTTTTGGCCTAACCAATGCCCCAACCACTTTCCAAAGATTGATGTGTCATGTATTCAAGGAGTTCTTGAGAAAGAGTATGGAGGTATACGTGGATGATTTATGTACTTATTCAGCTATACGATCAGAACATATCCCTAAACTAGAAAAGATCTTCGCCAAATGTCGACAATATAGAGTATGCCTCAACCCAAAAAAATGTGTCTTCATGGTTCGACAAGGAAAGATATTAGGACATATTGTCTCTAAGAATGGAATCTCAACAGATGAAGACAAAATCAAAGTAATTCTAGATTTACCGAGACCGAAGACTGCTAAGGAAGTACAAGCATTTATGGGACATTGTGGATACTATCGAAGATTTATACATATGTATGCCATAGTTGCTAGACCTCTTTATGCATTATTGACACAGTTTAATTGGACTGAAGAATGTGAAAAAGCCTTTAATGAATTAAAGAGTCGATTGAGTTCAGCCCCAATCCTTCGAGTACCTAATTGGAACAAACCATTTCATATCCACGTAGATGCTTCCAAGTTTGCCATTGGTTGCATCTTAGCTCAACCTGTAGATACGGGAAAGTTAGATCACCCTATAGCCTATGCAAGTAGACAATTGAATCAAGCAGAACGCAATTATACCACAACTGAAAGAGAAGGCCGAGGAATGGTGTATGCAGTAAAGAAGTTTCGACACTACTTATTGGCAAACAAATTCAAATTCTTCATTGATCATCAAGCCCTACTGTACTTAGTCAATAAGCCTTGTAATACAGAACGACTAGTACGATGGTTTCTATTGTTGATGGAGTTTGATTTTAAAGTAGTAGTCAAGAAAGGAAATACCCACATAAGAGTGGATCACCTATCAAGAATGACACATGGAGAACAACCCATAGGAGTACCGGATGATCTGCCGGACACGTACCTGTTTAACCTTGAAGTATGTCCCCAATGGGCAAAAAAGTTGATCCCTATACTCACTCATGGACCTAAAGATGGAATCACACCAAACCGAACTCAAGACCTATGGAAGACTAAAAACCTTCATATCATTGCTGGAAGTTTGTATCACCAAGACTCAAATGGATTACTCATGAGATGCGTAGAAGAAGAGGAACAAGAAATGTGGCTTCAAAAAGCACACGTAAATCAATGGAAAACTCATCTAAATGCGAACGGAACATGGCAAACATTAAGGAGATTGGGCATATATTGGCCAACCATGCAGAGGGATGCGCATAACTATGTATCAGCCTGCCCAACCTGTCAAGAACGGAATCCAGAAGAGAACTCCACTCTATGCTACTCCACTGTAGCACCAAGATGGAGCATGCCTCTGGTGAAGTTCTTAAAGACCCAAGAGTACCCAGAAGGAGCCACTTTAGCAAGAAAACGAGCACTTGTTGAACAAAGCAAGGACTATGCTCTTATAGGAAAACAACTCTTTAAATGAGGAAGAGATAATCATTTGCGAATGTGCATTCATGAAGATGAGTATCTTGCTGTTTTAGAGATGGCACATACAGGAGCTGCAGGAGGACATTTTTCTGCAGATAAGACAACAAAAATTATCCTCTTTGCTGGAATGTGGTGGCCAACTCTACATCAGGATGCAGCCACATATGTTCAATGATGTGATACTTGTCAACGAACGAAATATCCAATTAGAAGGGATGAAATGCCACTAAAACCCATGATGAGTGCCAGAGCTTTTACTAAATGGGGAATAGATTTCATTGGACCTATTAGCCCCCCAGCTAAAGGATCCCATGCCGAATACATAATTGTAGCCACAGACTATCTAACCAAATGGGTTGAAGCCAAAGCAACCAAGAAAAACGATGCAAGAACTACTGCCAAGTTTCTCTTCGAGAACGTTTTCACTAGATTTGGACTACCGATAGAAATTGTGAGTGATAGAGGTACACATTTTGTGAATGAAGTGATAGAAGCCTTACTGAATGAATTTTTGGTAATTCACAAGAAATCAACCCCTTATCACCCACAAGCCAATGGACAAGCTGAAAGTTCAAATAAAATCTTATGCACAATTCTCACTAAAATTGTGAATAATGGTAGATCTGATTGGGATAAACAATTACATCACGCTTTATGGGCATTTCGAGAAGCCTACAAAACAGCCATAGGAACTACTCCTTTTAACTTAGTGTATGGACAAAATGCTATTTTGCCAATTGATTTCTTAATACCCACTCTCAGAGAAGCTAGAACTCATGAGTGGACGGGACATGAACTCTCAGCTCAATTGGATCAAATAGAGAAGCTACATGAAACTAGGTTACAAGCAGTAGCAAGGATTTATGCTGCTAAAAGGTGACAGAAGGTATTTTGATGCTCATATTAAAGACAAGAATTTGAAGGAATGAGATTTAGTTTTGGTATATACTCTGAAACAACACGCCAAGAAGTTGCAGAAGAGAGGATATGGCCCGTTGATCATCAATCGTATATCCTCGAGTGGAGCCATCAGCTTAGCAACTCTAGATGGAGAAGTACTACCAAACTATATCAGTGGGTGTCGAGTGAAAAAATATCTAGAACCATTGACTGAAGAAACAATGTCACGATTAATCAAGGGCAAAAATAGACGCATTGAGGAGGAAAGGATACGAGAAGAAGCGAGACAGGAAGCACTAGAATGAATCAAGAAACGAAAAGAGTGGATGAGAGAGAGAGATGAAAGATATCGACTAGGAGAAGAACTCATCCCAAAGGCTAATTTTAGAGCCACTGAAAACCTAGGAAAAAAAATAGAGGACACAACCATATTTGAATGTGGGAGCAGGAAAAAAGGAATACCACTTAGTGGATGCTCTCATTGACACAGGAGCCGCTATAAGCTGCATCAAATTTTCATTGACTCAACAACTCAAGGAAGAATTACGTCCATCAAAGGCACAACTGATAGGAATAGGATGAAGGATCACCAAGTGTATAGGAGAGATTACCTTACCTCTACACTTAGGAAACAACACAATGGAACAAAAAATCTTAGTATGTCATGACCAGGACTTATTGGAAGAGCTTGTGTTAGGTCAAGACTGGATATACGAATATGAGGTGACGATTCAATTGGCCTTAGGATACATCTCAGCCAAGATAGGACATCGTGAAGTATTCAGCATGCTATACAAACGACCAATCAAAGCTGCAAGTATGGAACCAAAAACCCACTCAAATGAACACAGTGATGCATGTATGTTCACTAGCACTATGGAACCCCCTTCATCAAGTACTTCATGTGACGACACACCGAATTCTACTTGCACACCATCCTCTAACCTAGCGAGTCACAAGAGTGTCATTCTGTTGGAAAACAACCTTAGCAAAGAACCAAGCACAAGCGAGACTAGTTCTCCAGGCAATCATAAGTCGGCACCTATTCAAACATACCCCATTCCTTACACTCGACAAGCTTGGATAAGGAAGGATCAGGTAGCTACATATCTTCTACAACAGAAACATCAGCAACATCAGAACAATCCATTGAAAAAGGAGACAAATTACTCTGGACACTGATGTCCCCAACAAATTGCTAGAATATGGGTTCCAAAGAAGATGATAGCCGCCCAGTCGGACCGAACTCAAATATGGATTCCCAAGTCATGTACTCAAAGGGCAATCACCAGAAAGGAGGAACCATTGCATAAGGAGAATCAGGATGGCCTAAAGACAAGACAACCAAAGATGAACTGCTACAGGACAGAGCTGGAGTCTACATACAATTCACTTGTCATTCCAAGATTCAAAAAGAAGACAAAGAAGAAGCAACAGATGAAAAGCATCACAATCACCAGGAGGGTTGGGAACACAATTTCTCCCAACAAAATAAAGCAGATTTGGATGTCGAAAGACAAAGCAAGCTGTATATATCTACCAAATAATTCGAGTTGCACGCATTTGGAGTTACCAGAATCCAAAGTATGCATGATAGGGCCACATTACAAGGCCACGCATTCGGCACAAGATTCTTCTATTTCAGGATAGTGAAGCACATTTTCCTCTTGGGAAATAGGAGAGCACTTGTACATAATTTAAAGAAAATTACTAAAAAAGTTAATAATCGCTTCGGCTATGAACTCACTTTTCTGTTTTTCTTTCAGACAAAAAACATAAAAGTACCTAAAAATATGAAAAATCCTAGGTATTACCTTTCTCACACCCACGGGGAAGGGACGACACCATTCACTCAGAGCAATGTCAATCTTATGAAAGACAAATGAAGGAGGAATTCTGATACTATATGGCCACTAATTCATACTCTATATTGAGTGCAGATGGCATCCACTGATTCCGAAGCGACTCAAGAGGAAGAGGTTCAGCTTCTTCCACTAGAATCTATAACAAAAGCAAGATGCCATTGGTTTCTGGATGACCAACCGGTGTCGGACCTCATTTTCATGGCTACCATCAAGATTATGGACAGGGATCACTACTTCCCTATTATGACGCAAGACTTCGAGACTATCATACAAGGATTACCTCGCATGGTGGATGTCTGGACACAAGCAGGAATAGAGGCATTTCTAAAACTGCCTATTTATTTGCCAGATTTTCAAAGATGCACGCAAGTTATGAGCACACTTTAGCCTGCAGCGAATAGGATATCAGTTCCTGAGGCACGACTATTGGACAAAGTGGGTACCTGGAAAACCATTCAATTCACTCATGAGTTAATCAACAAAGCTTTTGGATGGAATCAAGAAGGAATCACCAATGTCAAGGAGGAATGTCATGATCCAAAAAAGAGATCCTTTTTGGATATCAACAAAACAGATATTGAAGATGATGTCCGCTTAGTGCATCAGCACTTTTGTTTTTCTAGTATGCATAGATACACAGTACCTCAAAGATTGTCATACAACTATTATCACATGCTATGAGGCAAGTCGGCAATAAAGTAAACATGACGCCTTATGTTCAAGACCGATTGTTTGAAGCCAAGAAGAAGTGGGGTCATAAAAAGTTTCTCAATGGCAGTTCAGCTTTGACCTTACTCATCTATGAGGCACTTGATATGAAAAACTGCCTGCGTGAGATGCCAGCCTCAGTGGGGTTAGCCCAATATGCCAAGTCCGCTACGGTTCCCAAGAAAAGGAAAGCGGCTATCGTTGTTGAAGAAGTAGGAACCACTTCACAGAAACCCATGAGGGGTACAAAGCGCCTCAAAGAGGAAGAAGCCCAGGCTACACCTCAATCAAAGAGGACACATACTTTGCCGAAGATTCCTGTAGCCCAAATACCAATCACCAAGAGAGACCTCTCTGCAGCCCTAGAAGAGACACATCAGTACATGCAAGGGCAAGTGAATCTAAATGTTCAAGGTCATCACTACAGACAAGCAAGTCAAGAAAAGCAACAACGGAGTAAAGAAAAGACCCCAGAACAAGCCGCCAGATATAAAGCACTCGGCTTAGAAGATTCAAGCTCCAATGAAGAATCTAGTCCTGAAAAAGATACTTTGGACACCGACATAAGGACAGAAACTAATGAGGAAGAATGGACAGAGATTAATCAAGTCAAAGTCACGTCAGACAACCAACAGGGATAAACCAAGAGCCAAGAACCCAAGGAACCAGGTCATGTCATTCAATTGAATGATACAACAAAGATTAGTATCAAAGAAGCTACCATATCGAATAAAGAAGTAATGTAACCTATCAAGAAAGAAATGCAAACTCCAGTAAACACAGATTCAAACATACACAAAAAATGAAGAGAAAATGGTAATTGAAGTACCGAATGACACTCCTCAAGGCAAAATCAACCACATGGAGGTTGAGCCAAGGAAACTCCACATTAGGCAGCCCCATGACACTACATTACACGTAGCACAAAGAAAAGATATGACAACAAGAGCAGAACCGAGTATTCCTAAAACATGGTTAAATGTGGATGTCACACAATTAAAGCATGTGGTCAAGCAGATGATACAAACGGCCATGGATACACAACAACAGATGATGGATACAGATGCAGACTACGACAAAGCCATGAGGGAAAAGAATCAGTTCCAAATTATGAGTGAACAACTATCTGCACAATTAATCCAGGCACAAAAAGAGATTGTTGTCAAAGGAATGGAGTTACTTGAGGTAAAAACACAATGTGACACATTGATGACCCAACATCGTCAACTCCATGCACAACTAATGGACTTACAAAGATTACATGACGCCAGCGAGGCCGACAAAGAGCGAATAAAAGCTAGAAGTCAACTGCTTGAAACACAACTGAAGGTATACATGGAGGAGAATGATACTTTACGAAACAGAAACAAAGAATTAATGAAGTCATTGCTATACAATCAACCCATCGAAAAACAAGAAACAACAGATATTGATCAGAAAGAGTTGAGCGATCAGATAGCAAAATATGCAGATTTGCTGAAACAAGAGCAAGAATTGAGAGAAGAATGGGAACGTAAGTACATTCAAGAAACAAATGAGCTAAAAAAGCAGTTGAATATAGCCCCTGGCAAACTTGCAACAAGTTACAGCGAAAACATGGAGAATGTAGCAAAAATTGGCAATGAACTGCTTGCAGCAAAAGAAGCACTCAGAGAAGCCATGCAAGAAAATAAAGAGAAGACTGAATGTATATCACAGTTAGAGATCCAAGTAAAGCAGAAAGCGCCAATCGGGACACCAGTAGAGCCAACAAAAGAGAATCCTACTGACGAGGTAGAGGTACGTCCTCTATCTCCCCCGATTTATAATTCTCCAATACACGAGCAGATGGCAGACATACATGATGATCATCCAATGCCATACACTACAGAAATAGGTCAGAAGGAACGGGCACTATTGGTGTCCCAGTTAATAGAAAATTTTGAAAATGAGGTCATCAAAGTCATGAAGGAAGCAAAGATCAAGGGTAAAGACTTGGACATGATTATGAAGCCTTTCAACATTCCCTACGGACTGATGAAAGAGAAAACAAGACAATATATAAAGAAGATTACACATAAAAATCCAGACGAGCAGCTAAACTTCAAACCTGACACATTCGCTTACACTCAAGAAGAATTTGAAGCTGCACAACTTGTTTGGAGAAGGAAATTTTTGGAGAGAAATCCTACACTATGGGTGCATTGGCAAGCAGCACCATATTTACTACAGGTAAACCCTTCTTTTTGCCCAACACCACGTCGCAGAGAAGCACGCGAATTTTTGGATATGCAAAAGAACGGTGTAATCAATAAACAGTGGCTAAACTATCTACTCCTTCCAAGTCCACCACATAATTATTTACCTACAGAAGATTACATGGTAAAAACAATTGACTTTTGGCTGCAGACTTATGCTACCGTACCAGATTTAACTATCAAGCTGACAAATAAAATACTCAGTATGATACTTACTATATTGAAGGTCTTCAAGCATGTGGCATATACATTTTTGAACTTTCTTGGAATTAACCAGGGAACAAATATCCTTATTTTTTATATGTCCGTCATGCCTAGCCGACCTACAATAATGGCTTATTACTCCAGACTAATGTTTTTGCCAAGTACCTATATGCAAACTTTCGAAGAAGCGTTTTTTACAAGGTTTTTTGAAATAGATTCAGAAATCTTTTTGAAGATGTCACCTAACCTAAATGCAAGATTAGTGGCATATGAACTTGGTTTTTTTGGTGATCATAGACAACCACCTAACGATGGAGTAAAAGCTGAACAGTGGAAACAGCTAATGATACGTGAAGCCAATCTGCTTAATGAAACAGAGCAAAAAGTATATAGAACATACTCCCGTCGACTGTCAAAGCCTGTCGGGGACGATAGAGTTCAGGAGGGGGGCAGCGTTGAGGGAGAATCAAGCAAAAAGAAGAAAAGAAGAAGACAACGAAAGAAGCTTCACTGAAAATATCATATCTGAAGATACATCTCTGCAAGAAGCCCCGTAGGGGCGCAACACCCATCTCTGCACAAAGCCCCGCAGGGGCACATATCAAGGAAAAAGCACGTAGGTGGAAGGAGGAACCAGGGCCAGGAAAGTATCCATGAAGAAGTGCAAGAAGATATCCAGCGGTTCCGAAACCACAAGAGGGTGCTTCAACGTCTTGATCTTTGGAAGGTCCAGATCGAAGGCTGAAGGATCACATCCTCATACCTTCCACTGGTGGCGTGAGTGGCAACCCGACTTATAAGGAAAGACAAATGCATCAGGCCCAGAGGATGTAACAGAAAAAATCAAGAACAGGGCCATTAAAACGTAACGCCAGTACAACCAGTAGGCAGAACTCACCAAAGGATGCGTGCAGACAACAAAGGAAAGACAAGAAGTAAAGCCTGTCAAGGGACGACAGAGACAAAGAGGGGGAGAGTGTTGTAGAGCAAAAAGAGCACAAGGCAGAGAAAACGAAGGGCCCCAAAATTTTTCCGATTTGGACACCTTATTTTTTGTATTATAACCATTCTTGTAACATATTTTCCGATGTAAATGCACTAGAGGAGTCGTCTAGATGCATCCCCACAGAAGATTAGAAGCTTACCCATGTAAATTAGTAGGAAATTATTTGTTTAGTGAATAAAGTGCCAGTCTCTTGTGTGAAAGGACCATTTTTAGGGCACAAGTATATAAGTCAATTGGTGACTCATTGTAAGGACTTTTTCCATTGTGAGAATCAAGAGCACAGAAATTCGAATTTGTGTCTTCTCCTCTCTGTATCTTCTTCTTTGTGAGCTTGTATGCATGTGTGTTGCTTGGAAAGAGTGTTAGGAAGTGTTGTCTATCCATGAAAGTGTTTGTTTACTGTTGTTAAGGTGTGTGTGAAGTGTAGGAAGTGCTAAAGTGTAGGAAGGTCATTCCCGTGACTCAGTATTTTGCTCATAACTTGAAGTAGAAGTGTCAGAATCAATGAAAATACAGCAATTGGATGCGTCTTCTTGAGAGCTTCGAAACGCATATGCTATTCGCTACATTTGGAGTTTGGAGCTGAGAGAAAAGCTCAATTTACTGTTGGCTGCTGTTCCAAGTATCGTGACACCATGACTGATAGTTGAAACTTATTTGGATAAGTCTTTGCCTTATTTGCACTCTTTGAGTAACTCATTTGCATTGATCATCGTTTGAATTCATGTCTTCATACACTCGGCTAGGTTTTGATACTCATCGGATTGATAATTAAAGTGTGAATCCCCACTATATGCACTTGAGGGGGATTGAGGTATAGTCTCTTTCTCCACAAGTCCCTAAGTTGGTTCTTAGGTACACAGCCAACCTCACAAAGGGTTGAGGGAGCATGGGTGATCTTATTCATGGTTGGAGATTACACACAACTAAGGGGTTCATTCTCACATGTTTGGCAGCAATACATTTATCTCCACGTATGGAAAATGCAGAGCACTTTCTAGAGGCGCGGAAAAAAATATATGTTGTAGACTTGGACAACCAACTTTTAGAAAAATGTTGGGCAAAGGGAAAAGCATGAAATCGGAGGTATGGGGGTAGGCGGTGGTTTGTCCACTCGTGTCAGATAATTTCATAAGAAGGACTGGGGAAGGGGGATTATGCCCTGAATACACACGAGGGAGGGCATTTAGCCATGAATGGAAGGGAGGTTCTCTTTTCTGGGAATCAACATCCAGTAGGGTGATCGGGGGGAAGTCTTTTTTTACTTTGCTTGGTTTTTTGTTTCCTCCTCTCTGTCTGTATGGTACTCACGCAAGTACGTAAGGAGGAAGTGCTGCCGACTGCTCTGAAGGGGGGGAAAATGCCCATGAATGCACATGAGCTGGGGTTTTGTGGGGGTCTTCTTCGACGAGTGCTCTAGCTATCAGGCGGGGAGCCCTTCCATATTTTTTAAATAGCAGCTCGCATCATTGTTTTCTTCTTCTTCTTCGTTCTAACCCTAGAACCACTGTTGTTTTGGTCAGGAGTTATAATCCTCAGTGGAGCCTAAAGAAATCACTTCTGCGAGCTCTCTGGGCTGCGTGTGGAGGATTCGAGGGGATATACGAGAGAGAGAGGAGCAGCTCGAGGGGGGGGGGGGGGATCTTTCAGAGCCCGCTTGCGAGCAGTTTGGGCAGGCTGTTCGTGGGGGATCCCTCTGTCCTTGTGTTTTTGTTGTTTGATTAGGTGTGGGAGCACCATCAGTGATAGCCACAAGACGGTCAAGGAGGACGAAACTCTATGCGCATCAGGTGATTCAGCAGGTTGCCGTGTAGGAAAGATCTGCAACTTCGGAGGCATTTGTTCTTTTCTGGCGTGAAGGAGAGAAGGAGGACACGGAAACATCTTCTGCGCGTGCAGGGAGGCATGGCAACCCATGGACATTTAAGCGAGAGGCCGTCCGTAATGCACTCAGTCTAGGGATGGAGAATGGCAGTTCTGTTTCCGCTTGATAAGGAGATTTGCGGTCTGGGGGAGCCTTTTGCTTGGGTTTTGGGGAATGCACCAGTAAAAGG
This sequence comes from Ceratopteris richardii, assembly GCA_020310875.1. NCBI lineage: Eukaryota > Viridiplantae > Streptophyta > Polypodiopsida > Polypodiales > Pteridaceae > Ceratopteris > Ceratopteris richardii. The sequence goes on along the minus strand of CM035441.1, from coordinate 119,162,822 downwards.
GACCCCAATAGAGAGAATGCTCACTTGTCTGCTGAGGATTCAGTGATAAAACGGAAGAGGATTGATTGGTTTTGCTCTGTTTTTTGAGTTTGGGATTCAAGTGTAGTTAGTAATCTAGAGGACACTGCATACTGTCAAGGAGTCAAGGGCTAAATGCGAAAAGTGAATGAGTTTCAACTACCAGAGTTTCGCACAGATGAAGGAAATACCTAGTACCTCTTTCTGTGATACATTTCTTATCAACCCGTCTTCTTTATCTTTCTATAAATTTTAAGTACATTCTATATAAACTCTGGACTTCAGCTTACAAGTACGTTAATATGCGATGAATGTATAACTTTTGGTTGCTAAGTTCTCTTTGAAACTGAGTAGAAAAAGAGGGTGTCTGCACTCATATTTGATCAACATGATTTGCTTCTCCACATTGAACATCACATATTTAGGAAGCCTTGTTAACATACTCCCGTTAGTCTATGCGCAGCTATACGTAGGTGTTGGTTTCAGCCAAACTGTTCGTTGCGCATTAATGAGACCTATAGTGCAGTGTGTGTATATGTGCTCAGTTTTGTTATTACAATGATTCTGTCATTCGTCCAGATATTTGTTCCTCATATTTGTAATCTTTTAGGGATTTTGTAACAGTGTTTGTTATGAGCTACTTTCTCGGAATGAATAAATTCTCAGAGCTCAAAGTTCAGCATTGTCTGCATTACATGTCTGCATTACATGCCCTTTAGGATCTTGCTGCTAATTAAAGAATGAGTTCAGCTAGACGCGCTCATAAATTCACACGAACACTGTTGTATTGTGCTTTCAAATTCATATGAGTGAGAATAAGAGAATAAAGATGGATTTGCTATCAATTTGTCGTCAAAGGAATTATAGTGTAAAAGCAAAGTGCATTCATAGGTGTCTTGCATAAAGTCTGAAACTATCTATCCACTTTGAATTCTTGTATGAGAATGCGTAATTTGGTGATTGTCTAATCTTCAAAATCTGAACGCTATCAGCAAAGGATATTTTAGGAAGTTGATGCGAATAGTGAGTGAGAGAGGGGGAGTAAGAGAAGGTGTGAGGAGGAGTGTGGGTGTGTGTGGATAGGAAAGAAGGCAAGTGAATGAGTAGTGACGGAAAAAGGGGCTGATAGGAGTATGAATGAAGGTGTGGATAAACAAAGGCATATGATTGCATGTGGGCATGGGTATAAGTGTGCATAAGAGAGGGACAAAGAGAGTAAAAGTAAGGGATGAAAGTAAGTGAGAGGATAAGGGTGATGGAGAGCGATTGAGAAAGAGAAAAAGAGTGGGAAGGTCAGCAAGAGATTATAGGTGTGAGAGAGATAGAGAGCGGATGAAAGGGAGTGCATGCACTAGGGTATGCCCATGAGCATTTATAGGTGAATATATGTGTGTGTGTGCATGCATGTTCGGGGCATGTGTGCAAGAGAGTGATAGAGTGAGTGAGTATGCCTGAGTAAGAAGGAGGCGGGAAGCAAGAGAGTGCTTGAGAGGCATGAGTTAGGAATGAGAGGCTAGATTAAGAAAAAGGAATAGAACGGGAAGTGGACACGAGAGCGCATGAGCAAGAAGAGAGGGAGCAGTCCCGAGAGTTAGTTATCATAGTTGGTATTCATCTACCTTTGAGCAAGACTAGTGGACCAATCCCAAGGGGTTTGAGCCAAATAAAGGCTTAGATAATCACCTATTCTCTGGGGCATTAGGACTAAACATCTTGAAGATCCTACTGGGGATCCCAAAGGAGGACACATTCGAGAGCAATTGTGGACTCGGAGTGAGGAAAAGTGATAGAATACAAGGAAACTAATCAAAATACAAGCGTGTGTAAGACACTTTCCCTTGGACTAAGAGGCTAACATTTTTGTGCATCTGCCGGGAAAAGCTTGGTACATCTCTATAAGAGAGTGCCATAGGTTCGCCTAGTGCCACATGTTGGCCGAGCTTGCGGACCCCGGATCTAGTACATGAGCGAGGGGAGCTCATCCCTAGGAGAAACGCGAACGGAAAGAGAAGAACATGCTCAAAGAAGAACCCTTGAAAGAGAAAGGCAACGGTGGGAGTCGCAAGGTGAGTCGACCTCGACTAGCAGGAAGAGACCCGTCAAAAAAGTGTACTCCCGTAGGAGAGTCGCGAATCAAGTGAAAAAGTTTGAAGGAGGGATCTTGAGGCTGTTGGAGTTAGACGTCTGCGGAAGCACGCGAACAACACAAGGAAGAAGAAGAAGCTTGGAGCACAACACACAAGACTGAATGTATTACTAGAGAATGTACAAAGATAAGTAGCCCATTAGGGCAATAGGGGTCTATACAAGCCGGGGGAAAAAAACCTCCTAAAGAGGGAAAAAAGTGCCCCGGCGGTCCTAGAGTGTTCACACACATCACTACCTAAATATATCAACAAATCCCCCCTGGGAGTGATGCGGTGAACAAGGAGCTGGCACTCATGTATAAGGAAGTGCCAAGCTATGTGGAAATCACTCCACAAAAGGAAGTAAGCCCAAAGCTTTGTGGAAAGCTACAAACTTCTCCCTAGGCAGAGCCTTCGTGAAAAGGTCTGCAATGTTCTCCTGCGTGGGCACATATGCCAAGCTGATCTCCCCAGCAGAGAACCTCTCCCTGACATAGTGATAATGCACCTCAATGTGCTTAGTGTGAGCATGGAACACAAGGTTCCTCGCAACTGCCAATGCGCTCTGACTGTCAGTGAAGATGGTGGTGGTAGAAGACTGGCCAACACCCAAATTAGCCATAAGGCGTCTGAGCCACACACACTCAGCAGTCGCTGTGAAAGCTGCCCTATACTCAGCCTCACAACTGGAAGTGGCCACAGTAGGCTGCTTCTTGCTCAACCAAGATATACATGAGCTACCAAACATGAAGCAAAAACCACTGGTGGACACACGAGTGTCATAGCAACCAGCCCAATCTGAGTCAGAAAAAGCATGCAAATCTGGCGGTAGTGATCCCCCCTTGGGATAAAACAACCCAAGTAGCCGAGTACCACTCAAGTAGCGAAAGATGCGCTTAACCACTTTCCAATGCATGACTCCTGGGCAATGCATAAACCTGCTCATCTGTGAGACAGCAAATTGAATATCTGGCCGAGTAATGCATAAGTAAATCAAGCATCCAACAGCCTGCTGATAGAGAACAGCATCAAATGCATCTCCAGCATCATGAAGACTCAATCGTAAACCTGTCTCCATAGGAGTGGCAATAGGCTTACAATCTTCAAGACCAAAACGCTGCAATAATGTGTCAATATATTTCGTTTGACACAAAGCCATGCCACCATCAACGTGCATAAACTGAATGCCCAAATAGTGATGCAAATACCCCAAATCAGACATCTCAAATGAGGCATGCAAATCAGCCTTAAAATCAGCAATATGTGTCTCAATAGAACCAGTGAGCAGCATGTCATCAACATAGACAACAATGATCAGAAGCACATCATCAGCACGTTCAACATATAAGGTGCTTTCAGTTGGACTGTTCTCAAAACCATGTGCAATCAGATAGGCATGTATCTTCTCATACCAAGCACGTGGTGCTTGCTTTAAACCATATAATGCCTTCTTTAACCTGCAAACCTGGTTTTCATGCCCTTTCTGCACAAAGCCACGGGGCTGAAAAACATACACTTCTTCATGCAAGTCACCGTTCAGAAATGTTGTTTTAATGTACAACTGATGTACATTCCAACCATGATGGGCTGCAAGTGCACAAATGCTCCGAACAGTAGTCATACGGCATGTAGGTGCAAAGGTCTCATCAAAATCAATGCCTCTTTCCTGTGCATAACCCTTTGCAACAAGTCTAGCCTTATACCTGTCAACTATACCATCAGGTTTACGCTTCAGCTTGTATACCCACTTAGTGCCAATGGCCTTCTTGCCAGGAGGCAAGTCACATAAAGACCATGTACCATTCTTCATTATAGCATCATATTCAGATTGCATAGTAGCCATCCAATTTTCTGAATTTTGTGCTTCATCAAAAGAAACAGGCTCATTCTCATCACAGAGACTAGATGCAGCCATAGCATAGCAATCTGATGCAAAGGAGGTACTATGAGAGCCTGAACGAGTACGATATGACAAAGGTGGATCTAATTTGCTGTCACGCAAAGTCTGCACCAGCCATTTTGGCATAGTTTTTGCCTGTTCAATATCAGCTCTCTCATCAACAAGTGCATCATGTAAATCTGCATCAGAAATGGAATGATCTGCATCATCATATGAAACCTACAAAGGCTGAGAAGTTGCCTCATTAGGACCAGCACTAGCCTGTCCACCTGTAAAAAGAGGCATCAAAGTATCATACATGTCTTTGGAGCTAACAGATGTCTCCTTAGTACATGAAAGCAATGGTTGAATAGCATCTTCCACAAAGACAACATCACGGCTAACCAGAATGCGTTTAGTCTGTGGATGATATAGACGATAGCCTTTACTTTCAGAACTGTACCCAACAAAAATACATTTAACCACCTTATCATCCAATTTTCTGCGATGTTGTTCAGGCACTAATGCATATGCCAAACAACCAAAAACACGTAGATGAGCAACAGATGGCTTGCGGTCATGCCAAGCCTCATATGGAGTGATAGACTGCAACGCTTTAGTGGGACACCTGTTCAGTATATATGCTGCACACATGACAGCCTCAAGCCAGAAACTATGTGGTAAAGCCTGACTTTTGACCATGCACCTCGCCATCTCCATGAGTGACATGTTCTTTCGTTCAGCAACTCCATTCTGTTGAGGTGTATACGGCACTGTACACTGGTGTTTTATCCCACGTTCACCCAAAAATGCATTAAAATCTGAAGACATATATTCCCCCCCTCGATCAGAACGGAGGGTGCCCATTTTACATGCTGATAGATTCTCAGCCAAAACCAAAAACTGTTTGAAGCACATGAACACTTCGGACTTTGCTTTGAGTGGATATACCCATGCATGCCTGGAAAAATCATCAATGAAAGTCACGAAGTAAAGGTAATTTCCAAAAGAGGGTGTCTGCATAGGACCACAGACATCACTATGTACAAGCTGCAATTTCTGCATAGCCCGAACTGAACCATCTTTTGGAAAGGAAGAATGCTGCATTTTGCCCAAAATACAACCTTCACAAACATGTTTTCCTGGTGCCTCAAGTTTGGGCAAAGAGGACACCATTTCAGATTTTTGCAGGCGTAACAAACTAGCAAAATTCAGATGACCAAAGCGTGCATGCCAAAGCTTTGCATCTGACATAGCCTGAGAATCATGAACTGCACATGCCGAATCATTCACAGATCTTTCATAGTCTATGAGCTTATATAGCCCACGACATAAAATGCCAGAAGCAATAATCACATCGCCATTTGAGAGATCATGGACTGTACACCTGTCATCAACCAATTTCACAACCAAGCCAATCTTGGCTAATGTAGAAACTGATAACAGGTTCTTTTTTATCCCTGGCACAAATAAAGCATCTGACAAAGTGAAAGAACTACCATCAGCAGTAGTCAGAATGATCTTACCAACTCCCATAACAGGATAAGAGGAGTTATTGGCGCATGTGACAGTATTCCCTGTAGGGGCAGGCTCGAGTGAAGAGAAGAAACTGCGCTGCGAGGTAATATGTTTGGTCGCCCCACTGTCAAAGTACCAAACATCTGAGTCTACTGCAGACATGAACTGATCATGAGAAGATGGGTCAAAACTGCAAACAGTAGTAAACGCCCATTCTTCTTCCTGCACAAGATTTGCAGACTCTGTTTTTGGTGTAGAGGCCTATGCAACAACCATTCCAGCCTCTTTCTTCTTTGCCTCTTTAGCAGCCAGTTTTGGACAGTTCTTTATAATATGATCATTTCCTTTACAGTACTTGCAGAACAATTTCTACTTTTCTGATTTCTTCTCATCTTTATCCTAGTTCTTCGATTGTGCAGCATTTGCAGATTTCTGCTTATTAGTAGAAGAGCTCCATTTTCCTTTGCCCTTCTGACTAGCCAAGAAAGCTTGATCTGCAACACGCATAATGGACCTATTCTGCCTGGACTGATCTTCCTGCAACAGAACAGAGACTAATTCCTCAAATGACAAGGCATTCGGATTGCCTTTCATCATCAACCGAAGAGTAGAGGCAAAACTCTGATATGAATCAGGAAGACCATTCAGAACGGTCTACACAAGTGAGCTATCTGGTATAACCTCATCAACAGAAATCAATTGTTCCTTTAGGTCTTTGCTCTTTGTAAGAAAACTGCCCATAGAATCATCTTCATTCATGTGCTCACTCTCCAACTGTTTTCGGAGGTAAGCAACACGAGCCTCATTCCTAGCCTGGTACAAATCTGCTCTGCAGTAGGTGCAACAGAAACAACAGCACGAATAGTAATCTGCGGAATATCATCTTCGACACCATCTTCATTAGCTCCAACACCTGTATTTGTAGTACCTGTCGTTACAGGTGTAACAGGACGTCTTTCAACACCCTGCACAATGTTCCACAATCCTTTTGCAACCAGTACATGTCGCATCATATAAGCCCATAATGGGTAGTTGGTACCATCCAACTTATCCTCAACAGCCAACATACGGAATACATCATTGCTTTCAGCCATGGCCGATGACTAAAATACCTTGATGCAGAAAATTGACTGTATCTCAAAAAGTTGAACGGAACTGCCCAGACGAGTTCTGCTAGACCTGTAGCAGACTTTGAGACGCTTAAATTGGCGAAAAGAAACTAGTATATACCTTTGGCACAAAAGGACGAAATAGCCTGCATAAGGACTACGATAGTGCGTTCGGGGGCCGAAACGAGCTCAGATCGCGATTTCGGCACCACATAGCGAAGCTCTTTTGATCTCAGAAACACCCTGAGTATGCTCACCAAATTTCGTGCGAATCTGAGACTGCAAATGAAGGAGTGTCGATGGCGCCCTAGAAGAAGCGACGACCTGCTCTGATACCAATTGTTGGAGTTAGACGTCTGCGGAAGCACGCGAACAACACAAGGAAGAAGAAGAAGCTTGGAGCAAAACACACAAGACTGAATATATTACTAGAGAATGTACAAAGATAAGTAGCCCATTAGGGCAATAAGCGTATATACAAGCCGGGGGAAAAAACCTCCTAAAGAGGGAAAAAAGTGCCCCGGCGGTCCTAGAGTGTTCACACACATCACTACCTAAATATATCAACAGAGGCCACATGCACTAAATTTTTGGGATCGTGAAGATATTGATATTAGGCCATTATTTGAAATGGCACATCGAGTCCAAGTGCATTTAGAAGACTTTCCTAAATTCTCGGGATTGTGGGATGAGGATCCAGATAGCTTTATCCAATTGTTCGAGGTCACTTGTGAAGCAAATGAAGTGGTTGACCAAGCACAAAGACTTTGAATCTTGCCAGCCATATTCAGAGATGAGGCCGCCAATTGGTATGAGAACTTGGAAGAGCTGCGAAGGCAAACTTATCAAATGCTAAAGGATGCCTTTTTGGCTAAGTTTCGTAGGCAAGGTTTCCAAGATCGTCTAGCTCAAAAAATGGATTATCTCCGGCAGGGGGTAAAGGAGAGCATCCACAACTATATCCAGAGGATGGAAACCCTGGTAAGAAAGATGGGCCCGAATGCCCCAAATGAAGATACCTTGAAGCGAAGGTCTATTGCGGGACTTAGAGATTCAAGCGCTCAACAGCATATCAGTTTGAGCTGACCGGCGACGTTGGTGGCTGCCAAAGATGTTGCTCGCGTGTGGGAAGAGGTTCAACTTGGCCAACAACGAAGGCAAGAACTTTTGTTTGAACCGATGCTAGGTACAAACGTTGGGCCTACAAGTGGCACTACTCAAGCAAATCGTGTTGCAACTCTGCCGGCATTTATGGCTGCTACAAACACGCCCCAAGAGGTGAAGCCAGCATTGACCGAAGAAAGGATTATTGAAATCGTGGCTCACGCGGTAAAAGCTGCCACTCTAACTCATGAAACATATGCGGTAAGGCAGGAAGTGGCACTCGAACTGAATCAAGAAGTGTTTAGGTCGAACATCTTTTGTGCAAAATGCCGAGGATATGGGCACATGGCCACAGAATGTCCTACAGTCTCGAGATTGTATGTAGAACCAAGAATCTTTTGCAACTTTTGCAAGAGGAACAATCACACTAAAGATGAGTGCCGTGAAAAGGGAAGGTGGCTAAACAATAGGAACTATGCTTATCAAGGATTACCAGGCCAAAGTGAACCTTCTATACCTAGATGGGGGCCTAGACCCACGTATGCTTATGGAGGCCAAGGCCAAGTAGGTGGATATCATAGGCCTGAATCACAGAAGCACAAGAGAACGAGACCGCCAGAGTCTTGGCGATGTGGGTGCCTTGGGCATATACAAGCACATTGCCCGAATGCGATGAAGCAAGAAGACTTTACACCTGTGTGCCGATATTGTAGTAGGGAGGGCCCTTATGATGTTGATTGCCCGCAACGAAGAAACGATTATGGCCAAGGACAAAGAGGGGTTGAGACATGCACCTAAGCACAGCCGCAACCATAACCGATGATGCAACCTCAAGGTAGAGTGCCCAACACTGGAGTAGTAATTAGGGAATTGGATCCGGGAGCTAGCACTTCTATCCACCATGTAGAGGCAAACCTAGGAAAAGAGAAAGGTAAAGAACCGATGGTGGCTGTGGTCACTCGCGCACAAGAGTATGCTCGAGGGAACTCAGTTCAAGTGAATGACGATGACGAGACACTTAGGCAAAGAGATTTAGATGAAGAAGATGAGGTGGAGGTCCTTCCACCAATGACACGAAAATTTGTAGCGGGTATCCCACCATTTCTAGAAAGGCTAAAAGTCCAAGAGAAGTTGCCAAAAAAGAAGCAAGCAAAAGCGGGAATGGACATCGTACAAAGGCTTGCCGAGACCGAAGTCACTTTGGACTTGGCCACATTACTAAGGTGTTTGCCAACCTGCAGAAAGCAGTTCTACAATGAGTTTATCAAGAAACCAAGGAAAGCGAGAAGAAAAGAAGAGGTGGATGAGGTGGTCTTAGGGACAATCCAAAGCATTACAACTCAAGTAGACTCGAATGCCCCTGTAGTCACAATAGAGATCAATGGATATGCGGTTCCAGGCGCGCAATTGGATAGCGGAGCTGCAGTGAACCTAATGACAGAATACATGATGAAAGCATTGGGATTGACACAACTGGAACATACCCCAATGTCTCTCCGAATGGCTGACCAGACGCAAGTAAAGCCTGCAGGATTAATACGAAATGTGCAAACTATTGTTGGTGGGATCCAATTCTCTGTCGACTATTTGGTTGTGAGACCAAGATCCACCGAAACTACATTTTCTATACTATTGGGGCAACCTTGGCTGATGCAGGCGGATTGCGTACATGACTGGAGGACGGGGTTTATCACTATTGGGCCCAAAACCGATCGAATACAAATGCAAGTGACCCCTAAGGAAGATGCTAAGAAAACGGTTCTGATCAAAGAGTTGGAAAAGAAGGTGGCTGAAAATGAGGTGCGTGAAAAAGTACGTGAAAAGTTTTCCCTGAAGGTAGAAAATTACAAAACCTTTTGCAAGATGGATTTAACCTACAAACAACAAGGCAAGGCCAACCAAAGATGGGCGAGTATAAGGACCCAATAGACTACAAGGATGACTCGGACCAAGAACTGCTAGGATGGTTGGCAGGTACAGGTGAGCTTGAGTGTTACACAATGCACATCAACGAGGGCAACAGTAAATCCAGGAGAGAAAAGTGGTGTGCGGATCACGATAGTCCTAGTAAGGAAGTAGTTGATGAAAAGGAAAACCTCCGAGAATGCAAGGATAAGGAGAACCAGGGGGGTGTGAAAAGAGGAATTCTAGACAAGAAGGACTTCGGAAAGGTCGTACATCAGGTAAAGAGCCGGAAAAGGACATAGTAAAGAAAGTGCTTCGTACACAGAATACGAGCAAGAATGGCGATGGCCTAAAGGAGTCAGGATCGACTCGTGTTGAACATGCCATAGTTATTCAATCGAGGGTTGATAGGGACAGGTGCCAGGATAGCGAGCAGGGCTTACAAGGGCCAACATGTGACTACGTACAGAGAGGGCTTCGAGTGAGCTGTTGGGTGATGGCAATTTTTTGCATGATTTGGGTCTTCTTAGGAGAGATGTGCAAGTGGATAGGAGAACAAAAAGAGAGAGGCTTCCTTTATTTTAGCAAACAACTTACCTTTTGTTTTCAAGGATCACAGAACTTTTTAGACCAAGTGTGTTGCTATGCGGGATTGTTGAGGACTAGGCGACCGATGGCTGACCAGATATACCAGAGTGCTCTGTTCGACCTTGTAGTATATTTTTCAAATCAAGCATTAGAAAGCATGGAGATATTGGTCGAAACCTTGCGGATAGACTATGACATGGAGGAGGCACACTAGCTTGTACGGTTTTGGAATCAAGGTCTGGACATCGACTTCCTGTTTCCTCAATTCGAAGCATATTTACTTGGGTGGGCTGGATATGTCGAGGACCGGTACTTCTACTACGACAGCACGAGGGAATTTCCTAATGAGGTAAACGATATCTATTGGGCTTGGGCAGACCAATTGGTCATAGGCAGCGACGACGAAGCTCCTGAGGCGGAGCCGGATTTGCCTTCTTAGAGAGTGCTGATTTCTGGGAGGTGGACGTGGCTAGGTAAGAGAGTCTCGAGTCGGTCTTACAGCAGAGTCATTGGAAGAGAGGCCTCACGAGGGGATGAACAGCTAAGTGTCAGTTAGTTGGGTTGTAGACAGTTGGGTATAGCATTTGAGTGCATGTTTGAGGAAGCGAAGACAACAGAAAGATCAATCTATCAGGAGTCTGTTTTGTTTGTGTTTTTTCGTATGCTTGTTGTATGGGATAGGTTGGGCAGTGCTCCTTTTTGCCTCTCCCTAACTCTCAGGGTTCTTCTGAGGGGAACAGAAAAAGAAAAAGAAAAGAAAAGAAAAAAGAAAAAAAGAAAAAATACAAAACAAAAAGAAAAAAAAAAGCAAAAACATTGTGTTTATATGTGTGCCAGCACGCTATGCTAGGCTAGTAGGTGAGCAGAGTCCACCTGGCCGGGCAATCAGGACTGCGAGCCGACGCTAGTTTCGCCATAGGTGCTGGAGTTTGTGTGTGTTTTGGTCCTTCGCTCCATAGTGGGTCGCTAGGTGCGTGGAGCCATCTCGGCCGGGCGGATGAGACCACAAGCCGCACTCGGCTTCGCTATGGGCAAGCTCTTTTGTGTGTGTTTATACATCGTGTATCTATGTCGTTGCACGCTATGCTATGCCGGTAGATGGGTGGAACGAACCTAGCCGGGCGGTTAGGGCCACGAGTCGCATCTGGTTGCTGCATAGGCCAACTCGTGTGTAAATAAATATAAATAAGAAAAAGAAAAGAAAAGATTTTGTGTTCCCGTCCTTGAGGGGGAGAGACAGAAAGGAGGAGAACGATGACCGTCCGGATGGGTGTGCCATGCATGTATCTGTCTTTGTGATCTTTTTGTTATTGCTGATAGATCGATCTGCCTAACGTCGATGCCAACGAGGACCGATATTCATATGTGTATTTGACTTGCTTGCTGCCTTCTCACTGTATTTGGCTTTTCTATTCTTGTCAACAGGTTCTTTTTGAAGATGGCGATGAGGTATACCACTCTGATTCTTTCACTTGGGTCATGTTCTATTTTTTTTGGAGATGGTCTCTTTTTGATTGCGCGAGTTTGGTTTTGTGTCTGACTTCGTCTCGTCTGCGTATGATTAGTTAGGGAAGATGCCTATATGCATGCGGATTATATATGATGATTTTGGTTTTGACACATCTTTTTGGTACTTACCTTTTTGCTGAGATGTGTGAGTAGCAGGTGCAAGGGGAAAGGAGGGATTCCTTCCGGTATGTTTATACATGGTAAGTCTTTTTGTGATGGTTGGACTTTGTTTGGATGGATAGTGCAGGAACACAGGTGAAGGGCCAAAGGAAAAAGAGTGCCATGGATGGTAAGTAAGGTATGAAGTGACCAAGTCAATGAAGGGGTAACAAGGATGTAAGCATGGTTCTTGTGATTTTACCTTTGAAAATAGGTTGGTGAAGGGAGTGTAACTATATGGACATGGTTGTGAACATGGTATGCGGCATGGTTCATGTGTGTTTTTGCATAGACTTGCATGTGGCATGATGAAGGAGATGTGAGATAGAGAAGAAGTAAAAGGTGATTGTATGAGGACATGGACATGAATGTAGTTGTCATGTGTCTTTCTTGGAGTGCAGGAAAAGATGAGTGAGCATGAGTAAGAGTGTGTGAAAATGTGCATTCATGATGTGGATATGTGTGTGCATAATGGTATGTGCGTGGACATGGGAGAGCCTAGTTGAGGTGAGTGAGAAAGTAGGAGAATGGAAGTATACTGCATATAAATGTGAAAGCATATCATTGATGATAAACTAGTCATATGTTTTTTTTTTTGAAGAGAACTGATCATTGGCTTGAGCGTAGGTACCAAATTGGCTTGCCGAGGACGACTTCGCAAGCAGAAGGGGAGAGTATGTTAACTATGTTTATGATTGATTTTTTTTTTTTGCGCTAACACATCTTCATTGTGTGGAATAGATGCTTGGTTGCAGGTATTGCGAAGAGGAGAAACGTGTGTTGCATGAAAAATAAGCACTAAAATGTTTTCCAAAAAGGGGGTTCTACCCATGTTGTCACCTTTGTTTGCAGCTTAAAAGCTCGTTGCAGTGTGGGGACCATTGACGAGGGTAGAGAAGCACATGTGGAACTAACTTGCAAGGGGCTTACGAGATCAAATGTCATTGTTGGTTGAGCAGTTGTTTGCATGCTATGGGAAATATGAGCATGTTCATGAGATGAGTAAGGGTCATAGCTATTTTATGGTCAGGAGCAGGGACTTGGGTGTATTTTGCAATCTTGAACACCATGCCATCATGGTTGTCCTTGGCGGACATTTTGGTCATTTGGTAGTTAGGCAGAATGATTGTGTTGTGGCAGACAATTTCACATATGCCAGCCTCACAAAGGGTTGAGGAAGCATGGGTGATCTTATTCATGGTTGGACATTACACACAATTAAGGGGTTCATTCTCACATGTTTGGCAGCAATACATTTATCTCCATGTATGGAAAATGCAGAGCACTTTCTAGAGGCGCGGAAAGAAATATATGTTGTAGACTTGGACGACCAACTTTTAGAAAAACGTTGGGCAAAGGAAAAAGCATGAAATCGGAGGTATGGGGGTAGGCGGTGGTTTGTCCACTCCTGTCAGATAATGTCATAAGAAGGACTAGGGAAGGGGGATTACGCCCTGAATACACACAAGGGAGGGCATTTAGCCATGAATGGAAGGGAGGTTCTCTTTTCCGGGAATCAACATCTAGCTGGGTGATCGGGGGGAGATCTTTTTTTACTTTGCTTGGTTTTTTGTTTCCTCCTCTCTGTCTGTATGGTACTCACACAGGTACGCAAGGAGGAAGTGCTGCCAACTGCTCTGAAGGGGGGGAAAATGCCCATGAATGCACATGAGCGGGGGGTCTGTGGGGGTCTTCTTCGATGCTCTAGCTATCAGGGGGGGGAGCCCTTCCATATTTTTTAAGTAGATTCGCATCACTGTTTTCTTCTTCTTCTTCGTTCTAACCCTAGAACCACTGTTGTTTTGGTCAGGAGTTATAATCCTCAGTGGGGGCTGAAGAAATCCCTTTTGCGAGCTCTCTGGGCTGCCTGTGGAGGATTCGAGGGGATATACGAGAGAGAGAGAGAGGAGCAGCTTGTGGGGGAAATCTTTTAGAGCCCGTTTGGGAGCAGTTTGGTCAGGGTGTTGGTGGGGGATCCCTCTGTCCTTGTGTTTCCAGGTTGCCGTGTAGGAAAGATCTACAACTTCCGAGGCATTTGTTCTTTTGTGGTGTGAAGGAGGGAAGGAGGACACGAAAACGTCTTCTCCGCGTGCAGTGAGGCATGGAAACCCATGGACATCTAAGCGAGAGGCCTTTCGTAATGCACTCAGTCTAGGGATGGAGAATGGCAGTTTTGTTTTCACTTGATAAGGAGATTTGCTATCTGGGGGAGCCCTTTGCTTGGGTTTTGGGGAATCCATCAGTAAAAGGGACCCCAATAGAGAGAATGCTCACTTGTCTGCTGAGGATTCAGCGATAAAAGGGAAGACGATCGATTGGTTTTGCTCTGTTTTTTTATTTCGGGATTCAAGTGTACTGAGTAGTCTAGAGGACACTGCATACTGTCAAGGAGTCAAGGGCTAAATGCGAAAAGTGAATGAGTTTCAACTACCAGAGTTTCGCGCAGATGAAGGAAATATCTAGTACCTCTTTCTGTGATACATTTCTTATCAACCCGTCTTCTTTATCTTTCTATAAATTTAAGTACATTCTATATAAACTCTGGACTTCAGCTTACAAGTACGTCAATATGCGATGAATGTATAACTTTTGGTTGCTAAGTTCTCTTTGAAACTGAGTAGAAAAAGAGGGTGTCTGCACTCATATTTGATCAACATGATTTGCTTCTCCACATTGAACATCACATATTTAGGAAGCCTTGTTAACATACTCCCGTTAGTCTATGCGCAGCTATACGTAGGTGTTGGTTTCAGCCAAACTGTTCGTTGCGCATTAATGAGACCTATAGTGCAGTGTGTGTATATGTGCGCAGTTTTGTTACTACAATGATTCTATCATCCGTCCAGATATATGGTCCTCATATTTGTAATCTTTCAGGGATTTTGTAACAGTGTTTGTTATGAGCTACTTTCTCGGAATGAATAAATTCTCAGAGCTCAAAGTTCAGCGCTGTCTGCATTACATGTCTGCATTACATGCCCTTTAGGATCTTGCTGCTAATTAACCAATGAGTTCAGCTAGATGCGCTCATAAATTCACACGAACACTGTTGTGTTGTGCTAATCAATTGGTCGTCAAAGGAATTATAGTGTAAAAGCAAAGTGCATTCATACGTGTCTTGCATAAAGTCTGAAAATATATATAAAAATATATATCCACTTTGAATTCTTGTATGAGAATGTGTAATTTGGTGATTGTCTAATCTTTAAAATCTGAACGCTATCAGCAAAGGATATTTTAGGAAGTTGATGGGAATACTGCAAAGGATATTTTAGGAAGTTGATGGGAATACTGAGTGAGAGAGGGGGAGTAAGAGAAGGTGTGAGGAGCAGTGTGGGTGTGTGTGGATAGGAAAGAAGGCAAGTGAATGAGTAGTGACAGAAAAAGGGGCTGATAGGAGTATGAATGCAGGTGTGGATAAACAAAGGCATATGATTGCATGTGGGCATGGGTATAAGTGTGCATAAGAGAAGGACAAAGAGAGTAAAAGTAAGGGATGAAAGTAAGTGAGAGCGATTGAGAAAGAGAAAAAGAGTGGGAAGGTTAGCAAGAGATTATAGGTGTGAGAGAAATAGAGAGCGGGTGAAAGGGAGTGCATGCACTAGGGTATGCCCATGAGCATTTATAGGTGAATATGTGTGTGTGTGCATGCATGTTCGGGGCATGTGTGCAAGAGAGTGATAGAGTGAGTGAGTATGCCTGAGTAAGAAGGAAGCGGGAAGCAAGAGAGTGCTTGAGAGGCATGAGTTAGGAATGAGAGGCTAGAGTAAGAAAAAGGAATAGAACGGGAAGTGGACACGAGAGCGCATGATCAAGAAGAGAGGGAGCAGTCCCGCGAGTTAGTTATCATAGTTGGTATTCATCTACCTTTGAGCAAGACTAGTGGACCAATCCCAAGGGGTTTGAGCCAAATAAAGGCTTAGATAATCACCTATTCTCTGGGGCATTAGGACTAAACATCTTGGCGATCCTACTAGGGATCCCAAAGGAGGACACATTCGAGAGCAATTGTGGACTCGGAGTGAGGAAAAGTGATAGAATACAAGGAAACTAATCAAAATACAAGTGTGTGTAAGACACTTTCCCTTGGATTAAGAGGCTAACAAGACAGCTTGTTGAAATCAATTTTATGTGCAAAGAAATTGTTGTATCCCTATAATCCTAATTTTTGCATATCCTATATCTCTACATAGTCCATTTTCTACAGAGTTGTTGATTGACCTAAACATATCCTTTTGAGGTGTTCTATAGGTTATTGGAAAGCTTATGAAACATGCTACGTGTGGCTAAAAGCTTAGGTGATTTGGATTAGTTTAAGGTAGGTGAATTAGATTTTTTATATCATCATCTTTGACACCTTCTGCATGAGCTTCAATACCTATAGTTGTAACAATTGCAGGTGTGATAGGACGTTTTTCAGCACCATGCACAATGTTCCACAGTCCTTTTGCAACCAATACATGTCACATCATATAAGCCCACAATGGATAGTTGGTACCATCCAACTTATCCTCAACAGCGAACATATGAAATACATCACTGCTTTCAACCATGGTCGGTGACTAATATACATTGATGCAAAAAATTGACTGTATCTCAAAACGTTGAACGGAATTGCCCAGACGAATTCTGCTAAACCTGTAGCGGACTTCAAGATGCTTATATTGGTGAACCGAAACTGGTATATACCTTTGGCACAAAAAGATGAAATAGCCTGCACAAGCATTGCGATAGTGCATTCGGAGGTCGAAACGAGCTCAGATCGCGATTTTGCCACCACATAGCAAAACTATTTTGATCTCGGAAATAGACTGACTGTGCTCACCAAAATTTGTGCGATTCTGAGACTACAACCGGAGAGGTGTCGACATCGCCCTAGATAAAGCGGAGACTTGCTCTGATACCAATTGTTGGAGTTAGACGTCTGTAGAAGCACACAAATAGCACAAGGAAGAAGAAGAAACTTGGAGCTCAACACACAATACTGAATGTATTATCACTAGAATGTACAAAGATAAGTAGCCCATTAGGGCAATAGGCGTATATACAAGCTGGGGGGAAAAAACATCCTAAAGAGGGAAAAAAGTGCCCCAACAGTCCTAGTGTGTTTGCACACATCACTACCTAAATAAATCAACATATCTGCATCATCACATGAAACCTACAATGGCTGAGAAGTTGCCTCATTAGGACAAGCACTAGACTGTCCATCTATAAAAAGAGGCAACAAAGTATCATACGTGTCTTTGGAGCTAATAGATGTCTCCTTTGTACATGAAAGTAAAGGCTGAATAGCATCTTCCACAAAAACAACATCATGACTAACCAAAATGTGTTAAGTGTAAGATAATAGTTACGCAATATAACACAGGAGAAGTAGCAGAGAAGATAATAGATATAGGAGAATCTCAACAATTTTCTACTAACAGCAAGTACAAAGATGATGGCGTTGTCCACCCCTGTGCTCTCAAGGTAGAGCTTAAATGGTGATCTAGAAAACTCTAGATAGGGAGATACATGGTAGAGGTATGCTGGCTCAATTCAATGTCTCAGGTAGTCCACAAGTCATGTATATATAGGATCATGGGTGGCCTTTTGTGGCCGGCTATACATGGGTGGTAGAGCATGGGCGGCCACTGCCCGCATGATTGCCATACATGGCTTAGGCAAGTTGAACCGACCTAACAAATAAAAATGATTTCTGTCTCCGACAGACAATATTCCCTGGATCCCCCAACCGGGGCTGCTCACCACTACCTCGGACCACATAATTGGGAACCCTAATAACTCCCTTTCCTTATAATACCTTACATGGTCCAATATGACCTTCATCAGACATGCACGTTGGAATTCCCATCAATTGGGTAATGCACGCTTGGCTTCTCCTCATAATGGAGGCCTTACAAAATAAGCATACAATCATGAGGGGCAGACATTGATCATATACTAACATTAAGTATGTGGATGATACAGATGATAGGTTTTGCTTTTAGAATTGTACCCAACAAAAGTACATTTTATTGCTTTATCATCCAATTTCCTATGATGTTGTGCAAGCACTAATGCATATGTTAGACAACCAAAAACACGCAGATGAGCAATAGATGGTTTGCGACCATGTCAACCCTCATATGGATTGATAGATTGTAGTGCTTTAGTGGGACACATGTTAGGTACATATGTTGCACACATGACAACCTCAAGCGAGAAACTATGTGGTAAAGCCTGACTCTTGACCATACACCTCACCATCTCCATGAATGACCTATCCTTCTATTCAGCCACTCTATTCTATTGAGGTGTATACGGCATTGTACACTTATGTTTTATCCCACGTTCAACCAAAATGCATTAAAGTCAGAAGACATATATTCCCCCCCTCGATCAAAATGGAGGGTGCCCATTTTACATGCTCACAGATTTTCAACCAAAATCAAAAACTCTTTGAAGCACATGAACACTTTGGACTTTTCTTTGAGTGGATATACCCATGGATGCCTGGAAAAACCATCAATGAAAGTCAGGAAGTAAAGATAGTTTCCAAAACAAGGTGTCTGCATAGGGCCATAGGCATCACTATGTACAAGCTACAATTTCTGAGTAGCCTGAACTAAACCATCTTTTGGGAAGGATGAACGCTAGTTTGGTCAAAGAGGACACCATTTCAGATTTTTGCAAGTGTAGCAAACTAGCGAAATTCAAATGAATAAAGCGTGCATGCCAAAGCTTTGCATCTGAGATAGTCTGAGAATCATGTGGTGCACATGCTGAATCATTCACACATTTTTCATAATCTATGATCTTATACAACCCACAAGATAAAATGTCAAAAGCAATAATCACATTGCCATTTGAGAGATCATGAACTGGACATCTGTCATCAACAAATTTCACAACCAAACCAATCTTGGCTAAGGGTCAAACTGATAACAGATTCTTCTTGATCCCTGGCACAAATAAAGCATCTGACAATGTAAAAGAACTACCAATAGTAGTAGTCAGAATGATCTTACCAACTCCCATAACAAGATAAGAGGAGTTGTTGCTGCATGTAGTAGTATTCCCTGTAGGGGTAGACTTGAGTGAAGAGAAAAACTGTGTTGCGAGGTAATATGTTTGGTCACCCCACTATCAAAGTACCAAACATCTGAGGTTTTCGCACACATGCATTGCTCATGAGAAGATGGTTCAAAACTACAAACAGTAGTAAACACCCATTCTTCATCCTACATAAGATTAGTAGACTCTGTTTTCAGTGTAGAGGCCTCTGCAACAACTGTTCCAGCCTCTTTCTTTTTTGCCTCTTTAGCACCCAATTTTGGATAGCTCTAAATGACATGATCATTTGCTTTATAGTATTTGCAAAATAATTTATGTTTTTTTTATTTCCTCTCATCTTTGTCTTCCTTCTTCGATTGTGCAGAATTAGCAGATTTCTACTTACTAGCAGAAGAGTTCCATTTTCCTTTGCCCTACTGACTAGCCAAGAAATCTTGATCTATAACATGCATAATAGACCTGTTCTGCCTAGATTGATCTTCCTGCAACAAAAAAAAACTAACTCCTCAAATGTTAAGGCATTTGGATTGCCTTTCATCATCAAACGAAGAGTAGAAGCAAAACTCTGATATGAGTCGGGAAGACCATTCAGAACAGTCTGCACAAGTGAACTGTCAGGAAGGACTTGATCAGTAGAAATCAATTGTTCCTTCAAATCCTTGATCTTTGTTAGAAAACTTTCCATAGAATCACTTTCATGCATGTGCTCACTCTCCAAGTGTTTTTGGAGGTAAGCAACACGAGCCTCATTCCTAGCCTAGTACAATGTGGTAAGTGTATCCCAAGCATCCTTAGCTATTGTGCAAGAGCAAATGTGAGGAATAATGGCATGTTTGATAGACAAGGCTATCAATGCATGTGCTGGAGCATCTCTACCATCCCAACAAATTTGCTCTACAATAAGTGCAGTAGAAACCATAGCACGAACATGAATTTGCAAATTATCACCATCTTCTACACCATTTGCATCAGCTTTAGAATGTATTTGTAGTACTTGTATTTGCAGTACCTCCATTTGTATGTGTTGTTGGGGTTAGACATTTGTAGAAGCACACGAACAACACAAGGAAGAAGAAGAAGAAGAAGAAGCTTGGATCACAACACACAATACTAAATGTATTACTAGAGAATGTACATAGATAAGTAGCCCATTAGGGCAATAGACGTATATACAAGCCGGGGGAAAAAAACCTCCTAAAGAGGGAAAAAGTGGCCCGGCGGTCCTAGTGTGTTCACACACATCACTACCTAAATATATCAACAAATCCCCCCTAAGAGTGATGCGGTCAACAAGGATCTGGCACTCATGTATAAGGAAGTGCCAAGCTATGTGGAATCAATCCACAAAAGGAAGTAAGCCCAAAGCTTTGCGGAAAGCTTCAAACTTCTCCCTACACAGAGCCTTTGTGAAAAGTTCTGCAATGTTCTCCTGCATGGGCACATATGCCAAGCTGATCTCCCAGCAGAGAACCTCTCCCTAACATAATGATAATGCACCTCAATGTGCTTAGTGCAAGCATGTAACACAGGGTTTCTCACAATTGCCAATGCGCTCAAACTCTCAGTGAAGATGGTGGTGGCGTAAGACTGACCAACACCCAAATCAGCCTAAGGCATCTAAGCCACACACACTCAACAGTAGCTGTGAAAGCTGCCCTATACTCGGCCTCACAACTGGAAGTGGCCACAGTAGGCTACTTTTTGCTCAACCAAGATATACATGAGCTACCAAGCATGAACCAAAAGACACTAGTGGACACACAAGTGTAATAGCGACTAGCCTAGTCTGAGTCAGAAAAAGCATGCAAATCTGGCGATAGTGATCCCCCCTTGGGATAAAACAACCCAAGTAGCCGAGTACACCTGGGCAATGCATAAACCTGCTCATCTGTGAGATAGCAAATTGAATATCTCGCTGAGTAGTGCATAAATAAATGAGGCATCCAACAATTTGCTGATAGAGGATAGCATCAAATGCATCTCCAGCATCATGAAGACTCAGTCATAAGCCTATTTCCATAGGAGTGTCAATAGGTTTACAGTCTTCAAGGCCAAAACGCTGCAATAATGTGTCAATATATTTCATTTGACACAAAGCCATTCCACCATCAACATGCATAATCTAAATGCCCAAATAGTGAGGCAAATGCCCCAAATCAGACATCTCAAATGAGGCATGTAAATCAGCCTTAAAATTAGCAATATGCCTCTCATGAGGACCAATGAGCAGCATGTCATCAACATAAACCACAATGATCAGAAGTACATCATTAGCACGCTTAACATATAAGGTTCTTTCAGTTGGATTGTTCTCAAAACCATGTGCAATCAAATAGGCATATATCTTTTCATACCAAGCACGTGGTGCTTGCTTTAAGCCATATAATGCCTTCTTTAACCTGCACACCTGGTTTTCATGCCCTTTCTGCACAAAGCCACGGGGTTGAAAAACATACACTTATTCATGCAAGTCATCATTTAGAAATGTTGTTTTAATGTCCAACTGATGTACATTCCAACCATGATGAGCTGCAAGTGCACAGATGCTACGAACAGTAGTCATAGGACAAGTAGGAGCAAAGGTTTCATCAAAATCAATGTCTTTTTCCTGTGCATAATCCTTTGCAACAAGCCTAGCCTTATACCTGTCAACTGTACCATCAGGCTTACGCTTCAGCTTGTACACCCACTTAGTACCAATAGCCTTTTTGCCAGGAGGCAAGACACATAAAGACCAAGTCCATTCTTCATTATAGCATCATATTCAAATTGCATAGCAGCCATCCAATTTTTTGATTTTTATGCTTCATCAAAGGAAATAGGCTCATTCTCATCACAGAGACTAGATGCAGCCATATCATAGCAATCTAATGCAAAAGAGGCACTATGAGAGCCTGAACGAGTACGATATGACAGAGGTGCATCTAATTTGTTGTCACACAAAGTCTGCACCAGCTATTTTGGCATAGTTTTTGCCTCCTCAATATCAGCTCTCTCGTCAACAAGTGCATCATGTAAATTTGCATAAAAAATGGAATGATCTGCATCATCACATGAAACCTGCAAAGGCTGAGAAGTTGCCTCATTAGGACCAGCACTAGACTATCCACCTGTAAAAAGAGACAGCAAAGTATCATACATGTCTTTGGAGCTAACAGATGTCTCCCTAGTATATGAAAGCAATGGATTAATAGTATCTTCCACAAAAACAACATCATGGCTAACCAAAATGCGTTTAGTCTGTGGATGATATAGAGGATAGCCTTTACTTTTAGAATTGTACCCAAAAAAAATACATTTTGCTGCTTTACCATCCGATTTTTTGCAATGTTCTTGAGGCACTAATGCATATGCCAAACAACCAAAAACATGCATATGAGCAACAGATGGCTTGCGATCATGCCAAGCCTCATATGGAGTGATAGACTCTAGCGCTTTAGTGGGACACCTTTTAAGTACATATGCTGCACACATGACAACCTCAAGCTAGAAACTATGTGGTAAAGCCTAACTCTTCACCATACAGCTCGCCATCTCCATGAGTGAACTGTTCTTCCATTCAGCAAATCCATTTTGTTGAGGTGTATACGGCATTGTACACTAGTGTTTTATCCCACGTTCAGCCAGAAATGCATTAAAATCAGAAGACACATATCCCCCCCGATCAGAATGGAGGGTACCCATTTTACATGCTGACATATTTTCAGCCAAAACCAAAAACTATTTGAAGCACATAAACACTTCAGACTTTGCCTTCAATGGATATATCCTTGCATGCCTGGAGAAATCACCGATGAAAGTCACGAAGTAAAGATGATTTCCAAAAGAAGCTATCTGCATAGGACCACAGACATCACTATGTACAAGCTGCAATTTCTGAGTAGCCTAAACTGAACCATCTTTTGGAAAGGAGGAATGTTGCATTTTTCCCAAAATATAGCCTTCTCAAACATGTTTTCTAGGTGCCTCAAGTTTGGGCAAAGAGGACACCATTTTAGATTTCTGCAGGCATAGCAAACTAGCAAAATTCAGATGACCAAAACATGCATGCCAAAGCTTTGCATTTGACATAGCCTGAGAATCATGTACTGCACATGCCGAATCATTTACAGTCTTTCATAGTCTATGAGCTTATACAACCCACGACATAAAATGCCAGAAGTAATAATCACATCGCCATTTGACAGATCATGAACTGTACATATGTCATCAACAAATTTCACAACGAAACCAATCTTGGCTAATGTAGAAACTTGTTGGAGAAACAATCACTAACTGGACATATATTTGAAGGTCAAATCTTAGGAAGAAAACCCCATGCCTATGTGAAGGGAAAAATTCACAAATGTATCATATTTGTAAAGTTAGTTCACTTTAGTTCTAGAAGTTTTTAAAAATCACGAGAATACGAAAAATCTATATAAGTTAGTTTGTATCAACTAACGCGGAGAGAGAGAGAGAGAGTGAGAAAGAAGAAGTAGAAGAAGGAGTTCATTTTATACGACTGAATATAGTCGGGCTTCTCTGAGTGAGAAAGCATCTGTAAAACTTCTAAGTTTTCATAGCTATGAGAAAGAACTGAGTAAAGTTCTGTGTATGAGTCTCTCTCCATCATCTCCATGCTTGCCTACTGTGTGATGAATTCAAAAATTCAAGTTTTCTGAGCAATTCGATGCCTGGCATCGAATCTTGACTGATAAGTCATTGTTTTCATTCTTTGTGTGTTACCTGTTGTTGAATCTTTTAAAAACATGAAGTTTGTGGAGCAACTCGATGCCTGGCATCGAGTTTCAGCATAAAGTGGATGCCCAGCATCGACTTCTAGCATACAAGTGGTCTTCTTCATGTGTGTGTAAAAGAAGCTATTTCTGGTGCAGAAAAAGGGCCTAAAAAAGCTCAAAGTCGATGCCTGGCATCGACCTTGACTGAAATTCGATGCTACGCATCGAATTTTTATTTTTAGACACCCAGAAATACTAAAACAGGCAAAAATTTCCAGTTTTGGAAGGTCATATAGGGTCATCTTGTGAAGGCCATAACTTGAGTTCTAGAGATCCGTTTGATGCATATGCATAGCTTGTTGGAAATCCCTACTCTTCTAGTTTCATTCTATAAAGTTTCATGGAGAAATAATACTTGAGCTAGGAGAAATTAGCAAAATACTGAAGGTATGTCATTTCGGTGACTAGGAATTTCTGTAGAAGCAAAGTTCTCACTTTAGGCTATCATTTCTCAAAGTTTGGAGTGGAAATGAGTTAATGGTGACCATAGAGGTGTTCTAGTGTCACATTAATTCATTTCTTGTGGTGTTTCATACATCAACAAGTGGTATCAGAGCAGAAAGATTCTCGAGAGCAGAAGACGACAAAGGTACGAGAAGTTTTGTAAAGTTTTCCATTAAAGTTTGAAAGGTGAAGCATTTGAAGACACAAGGCATTAAAAGGTTACTTCGAAAGTATCTTCATACACAAAGAACTCCAAAAGGTATTATCCTTTATCTTTTAAGCTCACAGGTTGCAGCAGAAGGAAAGGAGTATGGCAGATCATATTTCCATTGACAAACTGGACAGAGATAATTACCCCGCATGGGTAATGAGAATGGAAGCCTTACTTATGAGTAAGGATCTCATGATATATGTTACAGGTGAAGAAGAGAAGCCAGTATTCGAAGATGAAATCCGACCAAAGAAAGAAGAACTAGATGCTTTAAAGCATTGGCAGAAGAAGGATGCAAGTGCAAAAGCATACATCTACAATACAATCTCTGATCATTTGCTACCACACATCAGAGGATTGGAGTCATCTGAAGATATATGGAATGCATTGGAGTATCATTTCCAAAGTACTACCAAAGCAAGGAAAGCAAGTCTATGGTCAGAGTTTACAACATTCAAGAAGAAGCCAAGTCAAAGTATTAGTGATTATGTCACTAAGATGAAGGATCTAGCAGATAGTCTTGGATCCATAGATGAAGATGTTGAAGATCACAGATTGATTGCTCAACTACTTGCAGGTTTGAGAGGGGATGAAAGGTGGAAACCTTTTGTCTTATCAACAGAACTTTCATTAAATCATTATGTTCCTGATTTGAACCAGTTGCTTGGTTTGATGCTCACATATGAGCAAGACTTGAAGGGAGATGGAGATAAAGGACAAAGTTCTGCAATGTACATGAAGAACAAGAAGAAAGGAGATAAAGGTAAAGCAAAGGATGAAGAGGAGTCTAGTTCTCAAGCTTATTATGCAAGAGGTAAAGGCACTGGCAGAGGAAGACCAAGAGGTTTTGGAAGAGGTAGAGGTAATCAAAATAATAACAAGAAGGCTTGCTGGATCTGTGGATTGAGTAATCATTTGGCTCATGACTGATGGCACAATCAACAAGGATCAAACCAGAATCAAAACAACAATAGCAGAGGTCGAGGTGGAAGATATCAAAGTAATTATCAAAGAGGTAGACAAAGTCAAAGAGGAGGCTATGGTAGAGGTGGAGGAAGAAGTTGGGGACAGAATCAATCCTACAATACCACCTACTACAACTATGCAAATGACACACAGAATGAAAGTCATACATCATTGATGATGAATTCAATCAACACATCAGATAAAGAAGATCTAAAGGTATTTTACATTGACTCTGGATGTTCTAATCATTTGTCAGGAAATATAGAATTGATGTCAGAATTGGAAAAAGGCATTTCTAGTCACACAGTTCAAACTGGTGATAATACAAGACATAGTGTACATTCAATTGGAAAAGTGAAATGCAAGAGTGGAGCAGATTTGCTAACCAATGTTTTGTATGTTCCAACAATACCTAAAAACTTGATTAGTGTGGGACAGATAGTTGAAAAAGGTTTTCAAGTCAGGTTTACAAATGAAGGAGTATTTGTGGAAGATCCAGAGAATGGATATAATCAGATTGTCTCTGGTAAGAAAGAAGGTAGACTCTTTACTTTAAGAGTGCAAGGGAACATTGGTCAAGCTTTGCTCACACATGGTGAAGCATTGATTACAGAACTTGATCTCTGGCATAAGAGATTAGGTCATTTCAATGAAAGAGGAATTAAAGCTATGGTTGCTAATCAGTCTGTACTAGGATTACCAAATGTGCAAAGTCAACATATGGTTTATAAATGCGAAGCATGTCAAATGGGAAAAGCACACAGGTTACCATTTCAAAAGAAAGGATTCAAACATGATGGAGTACTTGAGCTCATTCATACAGATGTATGGGGACCAACAAAAGAAGGATCTATCAGTGGCTCAAGGTATTATGTTCTTTTCATTGATGATGCTACAAGATGGATAACATTATATGTTTTGAAGGAAAGATCAGAAGTGTTTGGAGCTTTCAAGCATTTTCATGCATATGCAGAGAGAGTCACAGGTCAAAAGCTTAAGAGACTGAGGTCTGATGGAGGGGGAGAATATTTCTCCCTAGAGTTCAATGATTATCTTTGGAATGCAGGTATTAAGAGAGAAATAACTTGCAGGTATACACCACAACAAAATGGTGTAGCAGAAAGAAGGAACAGGACTTTGGTTGAGTTTGCTAGAGCTATGCTAAAGGAGAAGAACTGTCCAAATTATCTTTGGGCTGAGGCTGTAAATACAGCTACATATCTTGTGAATAGATTACCATGTGCAGCTCTGAATGGAATGACTCCATATGAAGCTTGGTGGGGTAAGAAACCAACACTAGATCATTGTAGAGTGTTTGGATCAATTGCATATGCTTATGTGCCATCACAGCTTAGGCATAAACTTGAACCAAAGGCAGAAAAATATGTGTTCATTGGTTATGATGAAAAGCAGATGGGTTACAGATTGTGGAATCCTCTAACCAAACAATTTATTGTTTCTAGAGATGTTACATTTGATGAACAAAAAAGTTGGTATGCAGATCAAAGTCATACAGCTAAAGAATTTGAAGAAGAGGTAAGAAGATGTGAGAAAGGAAAATCAATTGTGCAGGTAAATAGAGATGAAGACTATATGCAAGCAAGTACATCCACAAGTGGATTAACAAGAAGAAATGAAGATGCTCCTATATTTGATGAAGAGGTGTATCCATACACATATGAAGAATGTGAACCAAGAAGGTCAAGCAGGACTAGAAGACAACCAGAAAGGTATTCTTATGATACTTCTTACATAACTCAGAAGAACTATGCATATATGGTCAAAGATGATGAAGAACCCCAGAACTATGATGAAGCTAAAGGTAAGAAGCAATGGGAAGAAGCAATGAAGGAAGAGTTCAATGCACTGGAGGAGAACAAGACATGGGAACTTGTTCCTAAACCAAATGGTAAGAAAGTTATTGGAAATAAATGGGTTTATAAAGTGAAGAAGCTTGCAGATGGAAGTATAGCCAGATACAAAGCTAGACTGGTGGTGAAAGGCTATACCCAAACCTATGGCATAGATTATGATGAGACATTCAGTCCTGTAGCTAAGATGTCAACTATAAGGACAATCATTGCTATTGCAGCTTCAAAAGGATGGACTCTAAGTCAATTGGATATAAAAAATGCATTCTTGAATGGATACATATCAGATGAGGTATACATGGAACAACCTCAAGGGTTTATAGATTCCAGGTATCCAAATTTTGTTTGCAGGTTGAGAAGAGCATTGTATGGATTGAAGCAAGCTCCAAGAGCTTGGAACTATAGACTGGTGAAGTATCTCAATGATCTTGGATATCAAAGTTCAAAAGCAGACCCAAGTCTACTTATCAGAAGAACAGAGGAAGGTACAATCTACATTTGTATTTATGTAGATGACATTATAATCACAGGTACTTCAGATGAAGGAATCAAGGAGGTAAAGAGATTGCTTGAAAAAGAGTTCAAGATCAGTGACCTAGGAAAGTTATCATACTTTCTTGGAATGGAAGTTACTTATACAGATCATGGCATATATGTGTCACAAGAAAGGTATCTTCTGAACTTGTTGAAGAAGTTTGATATGGAAAATTGCAGAGAAGCTTCAACTCCACTTGAAGTTAATCACAAGCTTAGTAAATATGATGGTGCAGACTACAAAGATATGAGGAAGTATCAATCTCTTGTGGGTAGTTTGATTTATGCTACACTAACAAGACCTGATCTTAGTTATGCAGTGGAAGTTTTGTCACAATTCGTGCATTGTCCAAAGGACCCACATTGGATTGCAGGTCAAAGAGTTCTCGGATATATCAAAGGAACTATAAAGGAAGGATTATATTATCCTTTTACATCAGATTTGAAGTTGAGAGCCTATAGTGATTCAGATTGGGCAGGTAATCAAGATGATAGAAGATCAACTCATGGTTACATGATATATATTGGTGATAAGCTTGTAAGTTGGTGTTCAAAGAAACAACATACAGTAGCATTATCATCAACTGAAGCAGAGTACAAAGGACTTGTGGAAGCAGCTAAGGAAGTCATATGGATGCAGACATTGTTCAAGAGCTTAGGCATTGATCAAGGTACACCTACAATACATGGAGATAATATGAGTTCACTTTATCTTGCAGAAAATCCAGTATTTCATGCAAGGACAAAGCACATAGAGATACAGTATCATTTTCTCAGAGAAAAGGTAATGGAGAAGGAGATTGAAGTGGAGTACATTTCTACTAAAGATCAATTAGCAGACATAATGACAAAGAGCTTGGATGGTGTGAAGACCAGCAGATTCAAAAGCATGGCAGGAGTAAAAGAAAAGAAGATGATATGAAGAAACAGGGAATGTCAATTAGTGATTGAGGGGGAGCTGTTGGAGAAACAATCACTAACTGGACATATATTTGAAGGTCAAATCTTAGGAAGAAAACCCCATGCCTATGTGAAGGGAAAAATTCACAAATGTATCATATTTGTAAAGTTAGTTCACTTTAGTTCTAGAAGTTTTTTAAAAATCACGAGAATACGAAAAATCTATATAAGTTAGTTTGTATCAACTAACGCGGAGAGAGAGAGAGAGAGTGAGAAAGAAGAAGTAGAAGAAGGAGTTCATTTTATACGACTGAATATAGTCGGGCTTCTCTGAGTGAGAAAGCATTTGTAAAACTTCTAAGTTTTCATAGCTATGAGAAAGAACTGAGTAAAGTTCTGTGTATGAGTCTCTCTCCATCATCTCCATGCTTGCCTACTGTGTGATGAATTCAAAAATTCAAGTTTTCTGAGCAATTCGATGCTTGGCATCGAATCTTGACTGATAAGTCATTGTTTTCATTCTTTGTGTGTTACCTGTTGTTGAATCTTTTAAAAACATGAAGTTTGTGGAGCAACTCGATGCCTGGCATCGAGTTTCAGCATAAAGTGGATGCCCAACATCGACTTCTAGCATACAAGTGGTCTTCTTCATGTGTGTGTAAAAGAAGCTATTTCTGGTGCAGAAAAAGGGTCTAAAAAAGCTCAAAGTCGATGCCTGGCATCGACCTTGACTGAAATTCGATGCTAGGCATCGAATTTTTATTTTTAGACACCCAAAAATACTAAAACAGGCAAAAATTTCCAGTTTTGGAAGGTCATACAGGGTCATCTTGTGAAGGCCATAACTTGAGTTCTAGAGATCCGTTTGATGCATATGATAGCTTGTTGGAAAGCCCTACTCTTCTAGTTTCATCCTATAAAGTTTCATGGAGAAATAATACTTGAGCTAGGAGAAATTAGCAAAATACTGAAGGTATGTCATTTCGGTGACTAGGAATTTCTGTAGAAGCAAAGTTCTCACTTTAGGCTATCATTTCTCAAAGTTTGGAGTGGCAATGAGTTAATGGTGACCATAGAGGTGTTCTAGTGTCACATTAATTCATTTCTTGTGGTGTTTCATACATCAACAAAACTGATAACAGATTTTTCTTGATCCTTGGCACAAACAAGGCATCTGATGAAGTGGAAGAACTACCATCAACAGTAGTCAAAATGATCTTACCAACTCCCATAACAGGATAAGAGCAGTTGTTGGCACATGTAACAGTATTCCCTGTAGGGGTAGGCTCAAGTGAAGAGAAGAAATTGCACTGCGAGGTAATATGTTTGGTCCCCTCACTGTCAAAGTACCAAACATCTGAGTCTACTACAGACATGCACTACTCATGAGAAGATGGGTAAAAATTGCAAACAGTAGTAAAGGCCCATTCTTCTTCCTGCACAAGATTAGCACACTATGTTTTTGGTGTAGATGCCTTTGCAACAAATTCTAGCCTCTTTCTTCTTTGCCTCTTTAGCAGCCAGTTTTGGACAGTTCGTTATGATATGATCATTTCCTTTACAGTACTTGCAAAACAATTTCTACTTTTTTTATTTCTTTTCATCTTTGTCTTCCCTCTTCTATGCAGAATTAGCAGATTCCTGCTTACTAATTGAGGAGCTCCATTTTCCTTTGCCCTTTTGACTAGATAGGAAATATTGATCTGCAACATGCATAATGGACCTATTCTACCTAGATTGATCCTCCTGCAACAGAATAGAGACTAACTTCTCAAATGACAAGGCATTTGGATTGCCTTTCATCATCAACCGAAGAGTAGAAGCAAAACTCTGATATGAATCAGGAAGACCATTCAGAACGGTCTGCACAAGTGAGCTATCTGGTATAACCTGGATCACTAGAAATCAACTGTTCCTTCAAGCCTTTGATCTTTGTTACAAAATTGTCCATAGAATCACCTTCATTCATGTGATCACTCTCCAATTGTTTTTGGAGGTAAGCAATACGAGCCTCATTCCTAGCTTGGTACAATGTGGTAAGTGTATCCCAAGCATCCTTAGCTGTTCTGCAAGAGCCACTGTGAGGAATAATGGCACGTTTGAGAGACAAAGCTATCAATGCATGTGAATGGGAATCTCTGCCATCCCAACAAATTTGCTCTGCAGTAGATGTAGCAAAAATCAGAGCACGAAGAGGATTATGCAGAATATTATCATCTTCGACACCTTCTGCATCAGCTTCAGTACCTGCAATTGTAATACTTGCAGGTGCGATAGGATGTTTTTCAACACCTTGCACAATGTTCCACAGTCCTTTTGCAACCAATACATGTGGCATCATATAAGCCCATAGAGGGTAGTTGGTACCATCCAACGTATCCTCAACAGCCAACATACAAAATACATCACTGCTTTCAGCCATGGCTAGTGACTAAAATACCTTGATGTAGAAAATTGATTGTATCTCAAAAAGTTGAAGAGAACTGCCCAAACAAATTCTACTAGACTTGTAGCAGACTTCAAGACACTTATACTAGCGAACAGAAATTAGTATATACCTTTGGCACAAAAAGAAGAAATAGCCTACACAAGCGTTGTGATAGTGCGTTCGGAGGTCGAAACAAGCTCATATCGTGATTTTAGCAGGACAAAGCAAAGTAGTTTTGATCTCGAAAACACCCTGATTATGCTCACCAAAATTTGTGTGATTCTGAGACTGCAACCAGAGAGGTGTCGACGATGCCCTAGATGAAGCAACGACCTGCTCTGATACCAATTGTTGGAGTTAGACATCTGCAGAAGCACGCGAACAACACAAGGAAGAAGAAGAAGAAGCTTGGAGCACAATACACAATACTGAATGTATTACTAGAGAATGTACAAAGATAAGTAGCCCATTAGGACAATAGGCATATATACAAGTTGGGGGAAAAAACCTCTTAAAGAGGGAAAAAAGTGCCCCGACGATCCTAGTGTGTTCACACACATCACTACCTAAATATATCAACAGGTGTAATAGGACGTGTTTCAACACCCTGCACAATATTCCATAGTCCTTTTGCAACCAATACATGACGCATCATATAAGCCCACAATGGATAATTGGTATCGTCCAACTTATCCTCAATAGCCAACATACGGAATATTGGTAAGACTATTGTTGACTATGCTTTTGTGTTTCAAAATACCTTGTGACAGATCCCTAAAAGAGAAAACCCTCCAAAGGATATGGTAATTGTTGGTTCATTGATGGGTTCAACCCTATCATCAAAGAAAAAAATCATTTATGAGTTATATGGTGCACAAACATTGGATCAAATCATTGTTGTAGTGAACAAAATTTAAAGTATCAAATCTATTTATGGAATAGACCTTGGATGTTCTAACTCTTACTCTGTTACCACCTATTGGGGTAATAAATTCTTTTAAGAAATCCTGTTGTATTAAAAGTCAAAAGTTAGGACATACAACAATGAATTGTGCTCTAAATCAATTTTATTGTGCTATATTTAATGTAATGGATCATTGTACATAGTACTATATGTTTTATGCAAGAAATATGATTGTTGGAGCTTATCAAGGACAACCTGACATTTCTTAGTCTTGTATTTCTACCAACAACCATAGGTAAACAATTTCCATCATACAAAAACTAGTAAGAAGATAGGAGTTAGTGATACTATAAATTGTAAGAAAATAGGAGTTAGTGATACTATAAATTCACCTTCCTTCAAATGGCACAAACAAAAGTATCAAGGCTATGGGCAAGTTAGTCATCTTGACTATTGGGGAGAAGATTTCCTTGAAATGGACACCATGTTTTTGCTTAAAACCCTTTGCAACCAATTGTGCTTTATACTTTGGAGAAGAAATATCCAATATGAACTTTATCTTTTATACATATTTACATGCTAAATCTTTCCTTACCTTTGGCAAAGGTACTATTTCTTATGAATAGAATCAAGCTCACTCTTCATGGCACACTCCCACTTGACATGATTCTTTGTTTGCATAGCCTCTTTGTGGTAAGGGGCTTACCATCATCGATCATCATAAGGAAATCCAAACCTAGAACATATCTATCACATGGATGCAAGACACATGCATAAGGTCTCAAAATTTGTTGCACAGGAACATTTGCAAATTGATTTGATTGAACATTCCTATGTGTTGCATCCTTATGCATGCTAATTAGAGGACTAGTATTCTCAAACACCACACTTGTCTTGCTTCAACCTCCTTAATGGGCTTTTAATGCAGCTTAGAATCATTGAAAATGGCATCACTAATTTTGATAATGGATTGTGTTTCAAGATCCCATAAGCAATATCCAAATGGATCATCTTGACCATATCCAAAAAAAATGCATTTCTTCGACTTATAGTCTAGGCTTTGTCTAATATTCTTGGGTATATGAACATATGCTTCACACCCAAAAATTCGATGATGATCATAATATGGTGGCTTATTTTCATAACTCTTATGCCACTTTCAGACCTTTGATAGTACTAGGTGAAAGGTTAATCATATGAACTGAAGCGAACAATGCTTCTGCCCAAAATCCTTGTGAAAGCTTTGCATGATGCAACATAGAAACTACTCTCTCTTGAATATTTCTATTCATCCTCTCAACTATGCCATTTTGTATTAGGGTATAAGGAGTTGTAAACTCCCTATGATTTCCTCTAGATAGATAGAAAACATTGAGTTCATGTGAGGTGTATTCACCTCTATTATTTGAACGTAAAGCCTTGAGTTTCACTCCTTTTTCAGACTCAAATTTAAGCAAGACATTTTTTTTTAACTAGGGAATACCTCATCCTTCAACTTGATAGGATATGCTCACACTTTTCTAGTAGCATCATCTACGAAAGTGAAAAAGTAAAGAGATCCACTTAATGAGCATGTGATAATAGAACCGCACACATCTGTATGAACGAGATCTAAAGGCTGAATTGAAGATTCAATGTGCATTTTATGCACATTCCTAGTTTTCTTCCATATTCGAAATGTTCATGAATTGAAAACTCAAAGAAAGATAACACAAGTAAGTTTCTAGAATGACAATGGTTTTCCATTCCATTATTCGATATGTGGCCAAACAACCATGTCATACAAAAGCCATAGATTTCTTGATGATAGCTAACAAGCATTCTTTCTATTATACAAATAAAGGATAAATTGAGCTTTGCTTCCTTTTGCAATAACCATATTGCACTCTGTGAGTAGTGATGGTAGTTTGCAAACATGAGAGGATCTTGGCAAAAACCTGCCATAAACCACCCTATGTTTCACTTGGACTCTCCAAACGACTTCCTATGCTTCTATATATGCAATAGCATGCCGATAGTACCTTAGAGCATTGATACCAAAATTTTATGTCAAAACATAACTTTTGAATAGAGGAATTGACCCTTGTCCTTTTGCACAAATATAAATCAATTGATGAGTGATATAAACCAAGCTATTTCATGAACTTAGAATGACTATACTATGATCAAGATGTATAAGAAGTCAGTGGGTAATGGTGATATTTTAGGAAGATGATGATGCACAGACATAGTCATAGAGATATCGTCATATCTTAATGCACATCAACTCCTATCACCAAAAATATTGTCACAAAAACACTTAGAAGAGTGTTACCTTCATGGCACAATTGATAAACAAGACAATGACACCATATACTCACTTCAATAACTCAAAATTTGATAGACTCAGAGAGGTGTATTGCAACATTGAATAATGACTATGTTTGATGATCAAATGAAGTATATGTGTTGATATGTGAAGTATAACACATGAAGGTGTTGAAGAACTCCAAGAGCTTTGAGGTAAGAAAAATGCACACTCCAATGTGTATTATGAATGATGATATCCCAAGAAGCAATGTGGATTAAGACACTTTACTAAGATTTGGGAGTGAAATCATCTACTCCTCACATATTTGGTGACAATATGCATTTCGTGCATCTTGTAGCTAATCCCATTTATCATGCTAGGACCAAAAACATTGAGCTTCATTATCATTATGTTAGGGTGAAGATTAAAAGCAAAGAAATTGAGCTCTCTTATGTATCTGCTCAACAACAATGTGAAGACATGATGACTAAAGCTTTGGATGGAGTGAGACTTAACAGGTTCAAATCTATGCTTGGGCTTCACGAAATCACAAAGAATTGAAGCCTCAAGCATCTTATGCTCAAGGGGGAGATGTTGGCACATATGGAAAGCCTAAATGCTTCACCATAACTATCAGACTTCATTGAACTTTGAGCTAAAGTCATATGTATACTCATACATTATCTTATTGCTTCTAAGGTTAAAAGAGGATGTTACTTTCTTCAAAAGTAAAAGGGTAACCTAAAAGAGAACCTCGTGAATGTATTAAGAGAAAAATATCACGACTCATTTGAATTTAAAATTCAAATGAAACTCCTAAAGCATGGAAAAATATTAGGTAGATCTATCAAACAGTCACTTTTGAAAAAGTGTACATATATAGTATCTAATAGTGGGTTGTCTCTTTCACAACCAAGAGATGAGTTTTGAACCTACAAATCAAAGATATCGAGAGGTACTCCTATCGTCTCTTAGTCCTAGCCAATCTACATCATAGAATATCTTTATGTCTATATCGAAAGTTTATGAATAGAATGTGCCTTCATTCATTATCTCTTTTAGGTATTTGAGAATCCTTTTGGCTGCCTCCATGTGTCGCTTCCAAGTGTATGCATAAATTGTCTCAGGACACTTACACTATAACTAATAACTCTTATGAGAGTAGCATAGTTAAGACTTCCCACCAAGCTTTGATAGATTGTCACATCTTCAATTGACTCACCTTCATGAGCACTTAGCTTGGTGTTTACTTCCATGGGTGTACCTGCAACCTTAGCATTCTCCATTTTGAACTTGTCTAGCATATCTTTAATGTAATTATTTTGAGTAAGATACATATCCTAAAACATATCCTTCTCTGTATATACCTCCAATCCAAGGAAGTAAGTGAGCTTCCCTAAGTCATTGATCTTGAATTCGTCCTTCATTTGATGATTGATTCTTCGAAATGCCTTCAACATCATTACCTATAAATATAATGCCAACCACATATACAAAATTTATATGACATCTCCATGTGATCTCTTGATGAATAGAGAAGGATATGTTAGGAATAATGCAATTCAGAAGTTTAGACACTATTTGCTCATAAAAAAGTTTGAATTGTTATTGATCATCTAGCTCTTCTCTACTTATTGAAGCAGCTCTACAATACTAGAAGATTAGTATGTTGGATTCTCTATGTGATGGAATTTAACTTTGAGGTAATCACTAAGAAACGTAAGAATCATGTGTGTGAATCATCTCCTTTGATTAAGAAATGGAAAACATCCTCAAGGAATCTCTTCTTATTTGGTTGATGCCTATTTGTGTAATCTAGAGGTAGTTACAAAATGGACCCTCTTTTCATGTGCTCAGATATGGTCCATCACATCCATATCTTCCTTCAAAAAGCACATGATTAGAGAGCCAAAAGATCTTTAAATTATCAATGGAAGCATCTATAGATGAGGCAAAGAGGTACCTTATCTTGTTGTGTAGATGATGAAGAAAAGTGAAATCCCATGACACAAACATGTTACTCAAGTTCGGGATGGCATTTCCCCCAAACTAAAATCATCCAAACTTCAAACAATTAGGCGTACATTGGTCAGACATGGCCAAGGACATTCACGATTATTGTAGCACATGTCAACTTTGCATATAGAGACCCCCAATAGAACATTCCACATTATATGAGCTCACAGTAGCACTAGAACAAAATAAGCCGATAGTAGATTATTTGTGATGCTAAACTTTTTGAGAAGGCATTACTCCCATAAGACAAAACTTGCTTGAAGACGAGCTCAAGATTATGCATTTTCTATCCTTTAGATGGCCCATATAGGAGCCTCAAGAGAACACTTCTTCCCTAGAAGAACTCCAAAACAAATCCTCTTGATAGGACTGTGATGGCCCTCCATATGCATGTAAAAAGCTTGTGGAACAATGTGACATATGCCAAATGATGAAATATCCTTTCAAAATAATTATCCACTAATACACGATCCATAAAACATCATACACAAGCAAGGTCTTTAACCAAGGATGTGAAATTAAGGAATATAACACTTGTGTAGACATGGATGAGGCCATGCAAGCAAGGTAGCCCAATATGTAGAAGCATTAAAACCACATTGCTACATCATTACTTTACACTTTTCAAGAGAGGAAGCATGTGTTGGAGATTTCGCAAGGATAAACTTTGCGAGAGATGGAGTCAAAAAAGGCCTTCCAAAAGCTTGCCAACATGGAACATCTTTTACTATCAAGACTTATTTGGATCTTAGGTATTTCATCATCATGGCGTTTGGGGGAATGACCTCAAAAAATATCCAACTTCACCACAATGAAAGCATTTGTAAGATTGTGTCATTTCAGATGCATGAGAGTTTCACCCATTTCCTTTGCAATAATCTTCATTGAAACTAGAAAGGACTTTAAGTATCCCACATGATGAAAATACGATGTTTGTCAACAGATGAAGGTGGATCATTAGGAACACTTCTCAAAACCTTTTCAATTTATATAAAATTGTCCTAAAGATAGAAAGGAAGCTCAACCAAATCCATCCAAACTAAGCAAAGATGCAACCATTTTTCTTGAATATAACGAACAAGCTTCCAAGGGAAGAAATAAGTCAAACCCTTAAAAGAAGGAGAGCCCAATGGTAAACAAACATTGGGAGATAATTTAAATGTTACTTCATAAAGACCATGATGTGATAAGTAAAGCTGGTCCATAGCATCATGTTGAAGATGTGTGAAGTTGTTCTACAATTTGCACAACAGACGAGGACATTTCAAGGATGCAAGGGATTTCCTTTTGTGAAACTTTTGAGGTTATCCTTTCCAATTAAGACTCTCTCACAAGATATTCCTCATTGTAACAAAAAGGGAACAATCTTGAGGGGGCAAATATTCTGATAAACAAACATACACACATTTTTTGAAGAGCATATGGATTGTATTACTTACAAAATGAAAGAGGTGGTGTCTCCAAAGTAGCAAGCATACAAGACCTAAGCAAGCATCCTAAAAAATAGAACGAATAATGTGCTCCAATCACTCTACTCTCTCTTGGTGCACTCAATAAACAAAATTAAGGCATTCCCCAAAGAGAGAAGCAAGGATTGCATCAATGAACATATGTAGTCTCAAAGATGAGAGCATTTCTCAATCATCAAATGAACCATAAGGTCCAAATGCAGATATGATCAAAGACTCGATGCATGTGCAATGCATAGTTGCATACATAAATATGTGCATGAACATGCATACGTAGATAAGGATACATATGCACATGATGCATATATACATGCATGCATGCATATGCACAAGAACTCATGCATACATGCACTTACATGTGTGTATGTGCATGCATAAACACATGCAGACATAGCATACATACATATGCATACATATACACAACACATGCATGCCTGGCTGGTTGTACACATGCATGTATGCATTCAAGTGATATTTTATATCTATTCCAGATGAGTGTATAGATTAAAAGGCATGAGTTAGGGTTCAAAAGTGTGAATACACAAAGCACTGAGAAATAAAACCCTACACATGACGTGGTATTTAAGATCTGATACCGGCTTTGCAGTGTACCTTATCATGCAAATGGGGTTTGCTAAGTATGACTTGCTATTTTTCCGCTAGCAGTGTTTCAATTAACCATTGATTTCACTCTCAAGGCTTAGGCTGGATTCTCAATGTTCAAATGGAACATGTTTATGTGACAGTCTTTGCACCTAAAACACAACATAGTTATAATAGTTCCACCATCATTCTGTTCACGCATTTCTTTTTCATAGATGAAATTCAACCACCGAGTGTGAACAAGATATTGAGGTGGAGCAAGAATAACTTAACAAATAGAGAAAGTGCCAGTTTCAAAAAATAAACAATTGGTTTGTTATTCATTCAAATAGTGTAAAAGTCTCTACCTTTGGAACTTGGAAGGTGAAACACTCGAGTTCTCTAGGGGGGGAGCTTTAGAAAGAAAAACTCAAATCCTGTTGTCGTGACAGTCTTGGAAAGCATATTCCATTTGCCAATGTGAATAGTCAAAGCCAAGTAGATCTCAGTCGTTGGATCACAAAAACAATCAAGACATTCCGCCACCCAGCCTTAGGAGTAACCAAACATCTATTAAGAACAAGCTGTGAAGCACGTATATTTGCTCTGTAAAAGAACCTCAAATTTAGAAAAACTCATGTAAAGCCTTCAAGATAGGACCTTCAAACGTTCTTTGTTGCGGCAATTGCATGCCTACTTGGGACTCGACTGTTCTGTCTTGTTAGTGAAGATTTTTTTCGTTTCGTAAGTCTAACTTTATTCTGCTCTTCCAGGTTAGCTTGAAATTCGAAGTACAACGCACCCACCTTCGAGACCCCCTCATGTCCCACACTTTAGAGGGGTTGGTTTTAGACGTGTCAAATGCATGACGACCTTGAACCCTCGCCAGTTGAAAGAGATTCAAGTGTGGTAACCACTTGCACCACACCTGGTCGACTTCTTACTAAAGATTCACATTCTTCAGATTGAAGAGCTGAGGACCACTTCACAAAGACGTGGTGGAACAACGATCAAAACGATTGAAATTTCACATGGAAATAACAGAAGATAGAGTTCCACCACTCAAGAACTCACATATAAAGTGGAACGATGCTACATGCTTTTCACTGCCACCGCCTTGTGTGGAATACATGAGACAGGGAGGAACACAACAAAACTTATGCTTCTACAGATTATTTGAAATACAATTTTCATTGGGGGGCGGGGGGATCAGAACGTTCCACGTGTTCAAAGGCTTCTTCTGAGGTATGTTTCACATAAGGTGGAAGTTGCAGTGAAAATTCTGCTTGAATCAATCAAAAGTCTACACGTGTACATCACAATTCACATAGGTCCAGAGGCATGCTCCTGTTCACCATCCACTTCACAGAACAAAAGCATGGATGTTGTTTCGACCACCCTAGAAACATTCCACGTGGAACAAAAATAATATAAATTAAACAAATGAGCTTTTTAAAAATGAAGGTTCAGCCAAAGCCTACTCCCTCGAGCTTTAACTCTGAAAGTGCAACTGTACAAGTGAATGGGCATAGTAGCCATGGGACCCCCCGTATCCCACAAAGCAGGGGTTAGACAAAGTCACAACATTACAACTGGTTTAACTGGCCAAAGCCATACATGTCCAGCCCGGGGCTTGAACCTTGGACCTCCGCCTCAAGAGGCCAAAGTTCAACGAACTGCCCTACAGGATGTGGTCTTAAACAAATAAGTTGTTCTCAGTTGCACAGATACAAAAAGAGTTTTATGTCCATCTTCTATGCAATTCACACAAGGCAGAGGTCCATAACTTGTGTCAAACAAAAGAAGCTTTTTCTGCTGTCATATGTGAATAGATGAGTTGGAGGCACAAAGGTTTTTTGTGAATTTCCAGATGGAACATAGCCAATTCATGTGTTTTCCAGCCTGAATTCCACCCTAGGGGTGCCACAGGGGGGTCCGAACATTTTGGAGGAATTTGTTCCGTGT
This sequence comes from Ceratopteris richardii, assembly GCA_020310875.1. Taxonomy (NCBI): domain Eukaryota; kingdom Viridiplantae; phylum Streptophyta; class Polypodiopsida; order Polypodiales; family Pteridaceae; genus Ceratopteris; species Ceratopteris richardii. Next base: position 119,122,487 of record CM035441.1, on the reverse strand, counting down.
GCCGACAATTGGGTTTGACACGGCCTCTGGCCTTGTGTGAATGACAGTTGCCACTGGCATGAACACAATGGTAGATGGCTGCACGTTGGTAGTGCCACCACACTACGTGAAATGGCCCTAAACGTGGAACTGGACAAGCATGTCTGCTCAATAGAAACACCACCATTGACAACGCTTCAAAAAGAAACTTAAAAATATACATAGCTCCTTTAAAAAGTGAAAGAGAATAAGACAGGAACATAAATATTGCTTCCCATCGAGCATGATTAACGATGTCAGCTGTAGAGGCAATTAAGCAGCAATACGGCAATGACATAGCCTAAACCTTTCACGAGAAAATCATATCAAGTACAAGTCATTGTGCCTGCAACTGCTTGACCAGATTATAGATCCGTGGGAACTCGAAAAAAAGCCGTGAATGTTCACCCTCAAGGCCTACTCTGGTCACTCGATTACTTCCTGTAAGGTTATTACATGGGCTTCCGCCTATAACTAAATCGAACCCATTAACTTCTTGAACCAGAGCGAATAAAACATCATGTGTTAAGGTCGCAACATCACTGATGTGAACAAGCCTCCCAGTCTGCCCCGTTCTTTTCCACCAACTTTCGAGTACCTCGTTTCTCCGTGAGTTGCCCTCCACGGCAACAACCACCTTCAACGGTATTCCTGCCCTATGGAGAGCAACTTCTGCCCCTCCAATTCCGGAAAATAATGAGAGTACCTTGATCCCATGATGATACAAGGACCTTAGTGCTGTCATATGGTATGCAACAGTATCAACCTGAAATGTGTTTCCTAATGCTTTGTACCTTTCAGTCATAGATGAGGCACCTCGAGTATGTTCTTCGTCAAAGCCTAGGAGAATTTCCATCTCTACCGGTTCTAAAGGAGCTACAAGGCCAGGATTAACCCAAAGAAGGTTGAATTTCTTCAACAAACAAAGTATTCTCTTTTGAACATGTAGTGGAGGTTCATTATCATACTTAGACATTGTATCCGCAATCTCCTTACAAACTGTACTTGGACTTCTAACAGTGTTTATGCAATTCATCTTTGTGCGTGTATCCCAATAGGGTCTAAACTTCGCCTTGCCTGGAAATGCCTCTTGTATAGTCATGGGGGATCTTGGATAGATGACCTCCCGCCCCTCAATAGGAAGGTTGTGAACGTAGCCTCGTTGACGATGACATGCAGAGAACTCTGCCGAGTCCACAAATTCAGGTTTCAGTCCATTGAAAAACCTTGTTATTGTTTCCCACTCGTTTTTGGGCATAAGCGCTACATTTTCAAAATAGCAGTAAGGGGGCCCTCTCATTGCAGAACTGATAACCCTGTTTTGAAGCATGGAACCTCCCCGTAAGCCGTGCATGCCACTAATATTTTGGGAAGAATTATTGCTTTCAGTACACTCATCTTCATCCACACTGGATATGCCATTGATGATGCGTTTCCTTTTGAGCTTCCCTGACTTCCATGAACTTGACGACGATGTGGACCCTATCCATGTATCCAATTCCTGCAAAAGTAAATCGCGAATACAAGATATTTCTCTCTCTCTCTCTCTCTCTCTCTCTCTCTCTCTCTCTCTCTCTCTCTCTCTCTCTCTCTCTCTCTCTCTCTCTCTCTCTCTCTCTCTCTCTCTCTCTCTCTCTCTCTCTCTCTCTCTCTCTCTCTCTCTCTCTCTTTGTGATACATATGAAATCATGTGTATCTAGTAACTCCTCGTGGCAATCAGATCGTGTCCATAATGCCCCATTGCAGTTCCAAACTGCTCCGCTAAGAACTATTTCCTGATGTGAAGATGTCTCATCGGCCACGTCCCCACATGTCCCTATTTAATAGGGTGTCCATCTATGAATACCTTACCATCGTGGTAAAAGGCCTCCCTACCTTACCATCGTGGTAAAAGGCCTCCCTTCCTTCCCTTCCTGCTTGTAATATCTGAAGCATGCATACTCATCTGTGTTGTATTTGCATCTTTGAGAGATCCTTGACCATAGAGAGAGAGAGAGAGAGAGGGAGAGAGAGCACTCCTCGAGGTTCTGGAGCTGTGGCGATTCTGTTCAGACAGAGCATCAATAGACATAGTCGGGTCATGAGCACAGATGAAGAGCCATGTTACATGTGGATCCATCACAATATGCCGGACATTATTGGAATGGATATGCTCAAGATAGTGATTTACCATATGCTACATTGTCAGAAGATATCCTACATTATTCTACTTTAGGTGAACTCTTCCTTCTAGGAGACTTCAATGCATGAACCTAATCTCGATAGTGTGAGGCGTATGATTTGGAGTAGTCACGAATCTTGAGGAGCTTAGATCTAGAGAAGATTGGGGCTAGTAGATCATCAGATGACATAGGACAGGACACGACTAGCTATGGAAGACATCTTCTTGAGCTTGACAATCATCATCATCTAATTATTTATATTGGGATGTGTCGTTGGATAGATTTCGACAGGCTTATATGCTTCCCACATGGTCGAGGAGAGAGTACAGTGGACGATATCCTAGGCTCTCCCTCAGGCCTCCCTTATCCCTTCTCTTACCATTGGCCGATACCCCTTGGGTGTGGATCATACATACCTTATTTTTACTCTCCTTTCCTCGCTCACAACCGGATCCCTCACCACCTCCACAGTTCCAGACCACTATACTCTTTACACACGATTTATCGCATGTCTATGCATATCATCTCTATTCTTAGTTACTCTCACTCGAACCATTTACTCCCCTTCACATGATCACATCACAGATCACATCTATATTGAACGACTCAACCATACAGAGCATCCCTCATACCTATACCTGGCCACCATGCACGGAATGTATGCCTCAAAATAGATGGTATGATTATAAGTGTTGCAAGACACGACATCATCTCTAAGCAAAAGAGACTGATGGGAGATTATACATAGACATGCACAACAGCACATTGAGTCTATTACCCTCCGTAAAAAGCGAGAATAAGAGGGGCAGCAATATTGGGATATATTACACGTATGCGCAAGGATAGTTCAATTTTCTTGCGTTACCTATGAGAGATTAGACAATACACCCCTATTCAAGATCCTACGAGCTGGCATCGTTACGCAGAGAGTCTATATCAGATACCATACTAGCCACCAATATCTACGCCTCATAGTGTTGGAAATGGGGTGGGCTAACTGATATTCACTTACAAATTACAAAGTGTCTATATAGTTACAAAAATAAATGTGTGCTAAATGTGTTGAATGTAGATACAAAATCTGAATGTGTGCTGAATGTAGCTACAAAATCTGAATCTAGGCAGAATTTTGGGAACTAGATACAAGAGTTTGTTCATAAAGTGCCTACGAGATATGAAGAGTGAAAGTGTCATTCAAAATGAGTAGTGGTGACCATCCACAAACAAATGGTCAGACCGAGAGGGTCAAT